>CABHPQ010152465.1:18591-35141 GCA_902168405.1 Peromyscus aztecus
TTAGATAGATGGATGAATGGATAGATAGATAGATAAATAGATAGATAGAGAGAGAGAGAGAGAGAGAGAGATAATAGGTAGATTGATAATAGTTAGATAGGTAGATAGGAAATTGTGAATAAATACATTTTTAAAAAGAAAAAGATTCAAAGGAAGGCAAGAGAAAGATCTCCTTTCATCTACTAAATTCTGAAAATACAGCAATGAGTCCTAAGGCCCAGTCCTCAGTTTCATAGTTATCAGCGTGTGGGGAGATGCGTCAGCAACCCAGCGAATAGTAGGTCAGTGTTGTCTGCCTTTAAAATGCTTTGAGCAACCAAAAGAGCAAAGCCAGACTTACAGCACCCCAGGAACTTCGACATCAACGAAGTATGACAAGGGGTACCCAAGGAGAATGCTCAGCTTATACAAAGACCCTCAGACATTTTCCAGCAGATTTTATTCCTCTAATTATGTAATTATGAAAATAATAGGAAGAAAATATAAATCAAGCCCTTAGCTTTTTGTCAGGGGATAATATCGCCTTCTTGCCAGATCCTCAGATTTCCCTGAGGTAAGTATTACCTCCACCTAACAGGTGAGGAAGCTGAGGCACGGTTGGTTAGGCACTTGCCCAAGGTCACACAGCTAGAGGGTGGATTTCAACTCAGGCAGGCTGGATCTATTCACATGTTGTTAACGGAAACATCCCCATAGATACTTTAGTGGATGAGGTGAAAGAAATGTTGGAGACTAGTTTCACCAGTATTACAGTTTAGAGAACATTTTCAACACTTCAAGGTCTTTGGAAAGGTAGTCATTCTCCATATATGCTGTGTGTCTACAGTACTGCCTGGGAGACACTACTGACTTCCAGGGACTTTGTATTTCTGTTTAGAAATTGTGGTTGATGGCTGTCATGTTTTCTGCTCAAAACTCCTATTCTCTTGAGAATGTTTCCCCTAAGCTCCTCTCTTTTCAACCATGTGCTCACAATAGGGACAGCCATGTCTGTACAAGATGTCCTTGGTATCTGTGATTCACTGTAGTAGAATTGAAATGGTAATTGGTGAATTTCGTTGTGTTGAAATATGGTAGGCTTGGTTGGCATCATTGACTGTTTCCTTCACCACATAGGCCACACTGCCTATAGCTGTTGGGGGTAAAGCCAGAAGGCAGAGAGAAATATAGTTGGAAACTGCAGAGAGCATTTCTGAAGGGATTTGAATGCCTAGATCCTATTGTCCCTGAGTTCTAACATGCCTCTTCTTCTTGAATAAAGGCATATGAGACAACCCTGTAGTCCTCCAAGTAGTCTCTTCCATCTTAAACTCATTTGAATTGGCCACTTAGAGTAAAAAATGTTCTAACACAAACATAAAAGATTCATATGCATATAAAAATACTCAAAATAATCTTTATAAACAAAAGTTGTGTCACTGAATGGATAGATAGACAGACAGACAGACAGACAGACAGATATATACTGAGATATATAGATAGGCAGATAAATAACTAATCAGAAAACTCTTTCATGAATGTGATTAGCAACTGAAAACTCAATTAATGTTGCCAAACTTCGTCTGAAGTTCTTAGGGCTTCCCTCTCCTCTATTGCCAGGACTTTGGGATTTAGGTGAACTCTATCTACTAAAAACCATAGCATTTCCCCACCAGTTTCCTGAGTTCTTACAGAATCTGGGAAAGATGCCTTCTAAGTCCAAATGGTATACAAGCTCAAATTCTACCATAAAGAAACTGATTTTTAATTAGACACAGCAGAGAGTAAACCCCAAACGTATACTTTTCCCTCCAGAGTCATTAGTCTACAGCAATGCACTTCGTCTTCAGAGGCGGCCATTTCTCAAAGCAATACCAGAACTCTATTTGGGGATAGCCTTCCTGGAGTCTCACCTAGTTCCCTGAATATTTAACAGTACCAAGTTTTTACCATTGGAGACAAGTCTGAACTTTTGGAGTGAGCCAAATATTGAGAGCCAAAGTTGTTGATTAAGGTGAGTAATTGAGCTTAGAAAACCATTTGGCATTAAAATAATATTGAATATAAACATGAAGATAGGTTTTTCTATTTCGTTATTTATGAACTGCCTTTGACGGGTAGTTTTAGTCAGTTATATACTGTTTAAATTTCATATGTAGTTTATCTACAAAGTAAAACTTCAAAATATTATTTGTGTGATTTATCCCATTTGTCTAACAGATTCATAAATGAAAATAAGGAAAACTATTTTTCCTAAGCCCAAAGTCTGATAACAACACCAATACATACACTGCCATATGCTTTTGTATATACTATGTAAGCTTATTTTTCCAATCAAAATTTGATTTTTAACCTCAAAAACAACGAAGCATCCTTTAGCCAGACAGAATTTTATTAGGAACAGGAGGGAGCAATGTGCAGAAATTCTTAATTCTAAATATAATTATTTCTTCTTTGAAAAATAGAGCAGTTATAACATTAATAATGCCGGGGGCTGGCTTTTAAAACATTTCCTTCCTTTTCAAGGAAGTCTTTCACCCACTCTGAGACCAAGACACCCCCTCAAACACTGGAGTGACCAGTTCAGGCACTCTAATGCTTTCAGAAAGGCTGTCATGGCAGAGCACTTCCCAAGCCTCCATTCCACGTGTTCTCTGGGACTCATTCAACATTGAGGTTTCAAAGCAATCTCCCAGGTTCCCCAGAAAATACACGTATCTATTTGAAAAATCTCCTATCAGCAAGATTGGGCCAGTATCATCTCTACTAGTGATTTCTTAAACAAACAAATAAAACCCTCAAAATCTTTTTAAAACATCGTCTCGGACACCCCAGACAGAAATGTCACATGCGGGGCACGGATGGCTGTTGCGCTTGTGCTGTTTCTCTGTCTCGCATTCTGAGCAAACACAAAGGCTATTTTCCCCCAAGGGTTCAGAGGGCATACGATTTCATTTCTTCAGAAAATTGTTTCTCAGGATTTCAATCTTCTTAGCTGGAGATGACAAAACATAATATCAGAAACACTTATTCCTTTTATCTGCTATATTTTCAAAGCATAAATAAAAGCTCAGTATACATTTAAGACAGGTGGATTCAAACTTAGGGATAAACCATATACGTTGCAAAAAGAAATTTGATAATGTGAGAACATTTAATTGTAAAATGTTTGGGAACATGATCGATGCAAAAACTAAACCCTTTTAAGATATTTTGAATTGTCAGCCTCGTATTACTCAAGTAGCATTTGATTTCTCTAAATCTTGGGGTTAATGAGACAAGTGACAAAAAATTAAATTGGATTTCTAGAAAAGGGGATTCAAATGAATACCATTCGGCTAAAGCTGCTCTTCTCTATCTGTGCACAGTGGTGAGCACTATTTTGGTTTTCAACCTCATTACACTCTTATTCATAAGGCATGGTATAAAAACTTTAAACCTCAAATGTTTTTAGAATAAAACAAACCAAGCATCTATGAAAAGATGAGCATAATGGCTTTTTGTAGCATGCCTGGTGCACTTCGCAACTGGCCTTGCACAGCGTTGGGTGAGCAATTCCCATTAACATTAATATGCTCTTAAGCTCCTACTGTTCTATCATTTAGGCAATAATTCGAGGATCAATTTAATTTCATGGGAATTTCACTATTCCAGGCTGACTTTGTGGCTTGGTCATATAAAGAAATTTAGTTCAGAGCACCTAAGATTTCACAGTGATTCTTTTCTGGAGTAACCGAACATGTCCACACTTGCATATCTATTGCATACCTGTCACTAAACATGTCATCATGGATGAAACTAGTTATAAAATAGGGTTGCTTCTGAGGTAGGATGCCATCTGTCTTGTCTCAGCTTCCAGGTGATTTGCAAAAATCATACAAACTCTGTCATCTAGCAAAACATAAGAGATACATATACCTTGTTCCATTATGGCTGCCATCTTGGATTAAGGCACTGCCTTAGCAGGTCCCTAATGATGCATTGATATTTAATTTGGGAATGTTAACATAGTGTGTCACAAGTAGGGTTTCCTTTAGACATCTGGTGTTTCAGGAAACTGTATCTGTGTTGAGGTGAAATAGGACTCATGGGATCATGTGTTCTTAGCTATGAAAAGCATCAGCAGACAGAGTACGGGTCTTGAGGGTTAGGGCAGTGGGCAGGGGAAAAGAACAAAAGCTGAGGTTCTATTTCAGAATTCTTTTCGGTAGGTTTGGGCAATTAACTATATTCTTGGCATCAAGAATTACTTCTAATGATTGCAAGGAAGTTCAGAAAAGGCACCTTTCTAGTCTTAGGCAGAATTTTACCCATTCACTGGGGAGGGGAGGGCTGAAGAGTGTGAGCATTACACTAAGACAAACTTTGTGGAACTTCTGAACTTCTATGACATGCATGCAGAAGATACACCAAGTTTAAATATACATGTGCCAAACAGACATCAATGCACATAAAAGGTCAGGTGGGCTCTGATATATTAACAGTGGCCGGTGCTCTCAACTCTTAACAGGCCATCTAAAATAAAAACTCAAGGAAACTTCAGTGTTAAACCACACCACAGAGAAAAATGACTTAACGGATATGTAAAGGACAATTCCATGGAAAAGCTACAGAATATACATTCTTCTTAGTAGCACATGCACTGTCTCTGAAATAGGCCTCATTCTAAATCACAAATCATTGGAACAATTGCTCGTATTTTATCAGCTTATACTGCAATAAAACTAGAATTGAATAGCATAAAAACCATGCAAATACATGCAGGCTGAACAATATGCTCTTGAATGGTCAGTAAGTTATTGAAGAAATCATGGAAGAACTTAAAGAGGATGAGAATGTAACTTACCAGAACCTTTGAGACAGCTAAGAACAGCTAAAGCAGTTCTAAGGACTGTATGACTGCAAGTGCATACATGAGGTAATCAGAAGGATCGCAAAGAAATAGCCTAATCCTGTGCCTGAGCATTCTACAAAAACACTAACAACTCAAACCTCAGAGCAGTAGTGGCAAGAATTAAATTTCAGAGCAGAAACTAATGTAATAAAAACAAAAAATACACAGAATCATCAAAGAGTTGATTCTGCAACTTAATAAAATTAGAGATGGAAACAGGAGGTTATGGATTCCAGCGAAATCCAGACAATCATTGGTGAACACTTTGAAAACTTACAGTTGCATTTTTGCAATATCAAGGAAATGAAACTAGCCTAAATGTCCATCAACAGAGGAGTGGATAAGGAAAATGTTGTATTCATATATAGTCCAAATTCATGTATCTGTAAAGAAAAATGAAATAATGATATCTGTAGGACTATGGATAGGCTATATTAAGTGAAATAAGCCAGTCTCAGAAGGTTAGTTCCCTGCATGTTCTCCCGTACACAAAACCTAGGTGTGAAGTTACTGTAGTGCATGGATGTGTATATTTATACCTGTGTGTGTATGAAGCTAGAAGGGGATCGAGTTCATGGAAGAAAAGAAATGGGAGGGGAAGAAGGTAATGGACTACTGTGATATAAAAGCAGAACAGGGCATATCTGGGAAGAAGGAGAACCAGCCAAAGGCGGGGTGGGGGCAGAGGACAGGAAGGAGGGTGTGAAGGAGGGGACAACCTAGAGCAAAGCATAAAGCATATATTTATGAAAATTCCATCATGAAACACACACTTCCTGTTTTAACCTAAGACATTAATTTTTAAAAAGTTAAAGCCCACTAAAACTACAAACCTTTGAACAAGTTTTGAAGACGTTCTGTTAATCTTAAACCTTAGGTTCTTTAATGGATGGTTCTGTTCCATCTTTAGCTTGGCTTCCTTAGACAAGTCCTGAAGATATTCAGTTATAACAGCCACATGAACATTCATCAAACAAACAAGATGCAGATGTTCCTGAGAGAGATGTGTGGCTCGAGAAATACTCACATGTATGATATCACTTGACTTAGAGAGAAAGCTGAGTTAAAAACAGACCTCCCAAAGCTTAAGCATTTGTAATAAAAGTATCAACAAAAAATAAACATGAACTGTGAACCAATGGCTGAGGGGCCCCCAACTGGATCAGGCCCTCTGAATGGGTGAGACTGTTGATTGGCTTGATCTGTTTGGGAGGCATCCAGGCAGTTGGACCGGGTTCTGTGCTCAGTGCATGAATTGGCTGTTTGAAACCTGGGCCTTAGCAGAGACACTTGGCTCAGTTTGGGAGGAGGGGACTAGACCTGCCTGGACTGAGTCCACCAGGTTGATCTCAATCCTCAGGGGAGTCTTTGCCCTGGAGGAGATGGAAATGGGGGGTGGGGGGGGGAACGGGGGAATCCATGGCTGATATGTAAAGTTGAATTATATTGTAAAATAAAATAAAATAAATTCAAAAAATAAACCTAATAATATATTCTTACAAAAGCCAACATCCTGATTTAAAAGATACTATAAAAATAATAACTTTTATCTTGAAGAAAAATGAATACACTACCATAGTAAGAAGATAGGTAGGGATAGAAAGTTTGATTAAAGGGATAAAATGAGGAATTGGAGACAATTTGTAGAAACAAGAGAAAGCACCTGAAGGGTACAGAAAGACACAGAACAAGTGCCTGTTCTAGGCATATGGCTACTTTTCTCTTAGCAGTTAAGACCTAAATTCTGTGTTGTTGTGAAACTTGCTGCATTCCCCTACTGTTGATTTAAGATTAAATGATTACCTGAGAAAACATCGTGTATAACCAACAGATGCCTCTGAGCTGTATTAGGCCATTTCTCCTATTTGCAGTTGCCTAAACGCTCATTGGTGCCATGGAAACCATGGAATAAACTTTACTAGAAAAGCTGTTGTTCGAATGTAGATAAAGTATTTCTGGAAGACAAGAGATATCTAAGTGTCCTATGTGCATTAGTTTTTTGACAATCTGAAAATGTAAGAAGCCTAATCAAAATAATCTCCAATATCCAACTGGCTTTTCTATTTTAGAAATGTTTCATTCTAGAGGCTCCAATGCAATTTAATTTTTAGCACTTGTTCATGTGCACACTCATTCACATACACACCACAGCACACATGTGGAGAACAGAGAACAACTTTAGAGAATTGTTTCTCTCTTTCCATCATGTGGGTCCCAGGGATCAAACTCGGGTTTTCAGGTAAATACCTGACAAACACCTTTACCACTCAAGTTTTCAGACTTGGTAGCAAATACCACAGAGCCAACGTGTCAGCCCTAATTTAACTTTTGGATGATGAGTAAGTCGCAATAAATATAGATATAGAAGACAATAAATTCGAATATTAATTGGTGACAGATTACTGCCTGTTACCTCAATAAAAAGAAGCATTCTCCATTTTAAAATTCCAATATAAACCATGGAAACTCCCAAACAACTCAGACTATTGCCAAGGCTATTGGTTGGTTGCTCTCCACAAACTAACCAATAAGGTCCTATTGCTGAAGACAACACCTATCTATGTCTCAATGAACATAGAGAAGTCAAACTAGTGCCTTGGCCCTCCCATGCTTATGAAAGGTACTTTGCATACTAGTAAAGAAAGGTAAACACCAACCGTGCTACAAACTGTCCAGTCTACAATGGTGACCTGCCCAAATGATACACTGTTGCAATAGTGGCAGAAAAGCTGTGTACCAACCACTATCTAATTGGATTTAAGGCCCACTCCATGAGATGGAACCCATGTCTGATACTACTTGGGTGACCAAGAATCTGAGACTAGATAGGCCACAGACCCAGGGGAAAACCAAATACTGTTGTTCTACTAAAGGAATGTAGCAATATTGTGACTCCTAACAACATTCTGCTATACTCACAGGTAAGTGTCTCACTCAGCCATCATTAGAGAAGCTTTCTCCTGCAGTAGATGGTAATTAACACAGAGATCCACAACTAGGCAATGTACAGAGAGTGAGAAACCCTGGAACACTCAATCTTAATCAGAATGTCTTCGTCACAGCCCTCCTCTCAAGACTCAGGGAACTTTGGGGAAGAAGAAACAGAAAGATTCTAAAAGCCATAGGGAATGATGATACCAAGAAAACAAGGCCTTCCAGACACCACAGGACTGATGCACAGAGGAATTCACAGAGACTGTGGCAGCATGCACAGGGCCTGTACAGGTCCAAGCCAGACAGGGTCCCAGCACTGAGATGGAGAAGTAGACACAAGCTCCCAGTCCTAACTCAAGCTGCCTCCAACTAACAACAACTCAAAAAGGAAAACTTCATTTCTCCAACAGGCTCATTCAGTATGCAAACCACACTTAAGGGCAAGTCCCATGCCCAGAAGTAGATGGCCAACACAAAATGAACTCAAAGGATTTGGGGAGATTTTCTTTGTCTCACATTACTGTGTCTGCACATTTTTTATTACCTTGCTGGTCTTTTGCTTATATATTATGGTTTTGAGTTTTTAGTGTGTGTGTGTGTGTGTGTGTGTGTGTGTGTGTGTGTGTGTGTGTGCATTTCTCATGTTCTTTCTTTTTTTCCTTCCTTTTTTTTCTTCCTTTCTTTAGATTGTTCATTGCATTTATCCTAGCTTGTTTGTCTTTTTTACTTGTCTGTTTGTTTTCTTAAGAAAAAGAAGAAGGCATGGAGCTGGAAGGATGGAGAGGCAGGGAGGATCTGGGAGGAAATAAGAGAGGGGAAACTGTGATTGGAATACACTGTATGAAAATAACTATTTTCAATTAAGAATGGAATGAAACAAAGAAATTCTAGTGTAAGAGAAGGCATGGGAAACAGGGAAATGGTACTCAAGTCATCTTTCAGGGCATGCCCACATTTTGGGGAAACATGCCCAGGAGAATGTCTTCATTTACAGCTCTTTATAGATATACTTGTGAGAGCAAACATTTTCTACCTTTTGGGGATGGCTTAGTTCATTCACGACCAACAGGCTCTGTTCTAATCCATTGCTTTGAACAAAAGAATGAATCTCGCCAGGCCTCTTTCTTTGGCTTGTCTCGATTTGAAGGAGCAGCTCTGGTCATCCATTCCCCACGGACTAAAAGCGGTGGTTGACTTCCATAACTGCCTTTGTTCTACCTAGTTGGCCCCTCTCTGCCCTATTTGAACAGTACTGCATCTCCTTCAGATTCTGTTCTTAATGAGGTTATTTACCTTGCATACCCAATGAGATCGTACCTTACATAATAAATTCTCTGCTCTGAGGTATGTCTGAGGGGGCAGCCTATTCAGCTATTAAAAGGTATAACCTTTTAACGGAGATTGGTCTTAAGGCTGGACACAACTTCTATACTGACTTTCCAATTACTTAAAGATGTCACCATAGCATACAGAGGTGTTTACATTTACATATACACTAGTGGATCAGCCTTATAAACACCCACTAACTACAAAATGACTTTCCAAAGCTCATTTGCTACCACATGTATAAATGCTCTTGCTTATGTATGTTAATGAAATACACATGTGCTAATAATGCAAGCTGGGCATTAAAGAATAATCATTTTAATGCATTAGCGTTGCTATCAATTATGTGTGCTAATGAAATGCATGCAACTACAATCCATTTGGACTCTAAATTTCCTTCCAGTCAGTAATTGCTCTTCTCCCTACACCCAGCTATTTGCCAGAAGTTGTAACGTTGACTACCTTAATTTCAACTTATATATTACCACAGTGGATAACAAGCTGAGAAATGTCCAGAAGTCTGGAAGCAAACAAAGGATAAGGAAGCCTAGATAATCCACCATTTTGACAATAAATTTAGCCTACCATCATTGATGGGATGGCAGTAGAGACTGTTCATAAATGAAGGGAAGTGGGGGAAGGGGAGCAGTTACTTCTTTGAGTCCATATAAGTCATACCGTTGGAAGATAGTACCATTAAAAAGGCATTTTAAATAAATACATTAAATTAAATTGTTTTAATTAAAATCATTTTAATAAAACTTTTCCTCAAAATTCTTCCTCACCTTTTGTTCTATGTTATTATCTTTTTATTGACACAAAGTCTCACTCTGTAACCTAAGCTGACATATAACTCACAATGAAGCCCAGATTGGCCTCAAACAAACTCAAAGCAATCTTACTTTAGCCTCAGGTAATGAGACTATAGTTGTGAGCCACCACATCCTGGGATTTTTGTACATCTCCCCCCACCCCAGGGGAGAGTGTGAACACAGTCCACCCCACTACCACAAATTAAGCAGTTGAGTTTCCCACATTTGGAAAAATTGCAGGGGTCAGCCCATATGGGTAAGCCTCACCCTGGGATAACTACCTTGGTGATCATGGTATCACCCCTGCCAGGTAAGTATACTTTTATATGTCTTAATTTCAGATTTTCATTAACTTGATCAGTGTGCTTGATGATGCGACACTAACCTACAAAATACATTTTTAGTGCTCTCCAAGTGTGGTGCTGGTCAAGTTGAATAGCTACATGGAAAAGAATGGAACTTTATCCTCATCTATCACACTTCACAAAACTGAACTCCAAACTGGGACCCTGAATCTAACAGAGGAGAAAGTAAGAAATATACTTGAGCTTATTGGCACAGAAAGACTTTCTGGTCAGGACTCCAATAGCACAGGAAGTAACATCAACAGTTTGGGACCCCGGGGAGATGGCTCAGTGGTTAAGAGCACTGACTGCCCTTCCAGAGGACCTGAGTTCATTCCCAACACCCACATAATAACTCACAACTCTCTGTAGCTTCAGTCCTGGGCAATTCAACACCCTCTTCTGGCCTCTTCTAGCACCAGGCACCAGGCACACACATGGTACACAGACATGCATGCAGTTAAACAAACATACACATAAATAAAATGTTTAAAAGACCAACAATCAATAAATAGGACCTCATCAAACCAAAATGCTTTGTACAGCAAAGGACACCATTACTGAAGTGAAGAGGCAGCTTACAGAATGGGGAAAAAAATCCTTATCAGCTATCTAAAAGAGAGTATCTAGAATATACACACTCAGCCGGGTGTGGTGGTGCCTTTAATTCCAGCACTTGGGAAGCAGAGGCAGTGAATCTCTGTGAGTTCAAGGCCAACCTGGTCTACAAAGTGAGTTCTAGGACAGGCTCCAAAGCTATGCAGAGAAACCCTATCTCAAAGAAAAGAAAAAAAAAACAAACTCAAAAAATTAAAATCATGAAAACAACTCAATTAAAAAAAATGGTTGCATGGAACTAAGCAAAGAATTATCAAAAGATGAAATACAAATGCCTGAGAAACATTTTTTTAATGTTCAATATCCTAAGCCATCTGGGAAATGCAAATTAAAACTACTTTGAGATTACCCCAGTTAGAATAGATAAGATAAACACAAAATGATGACACATGCTGGTATGGGTGTAAGGCAAGGGGAACATTTATTTATGGCTGGTGGGGGTGCAAACTGGTACAGCCACTAGGAAATCAGTGTGGAGACTCCCCAAGAAATTAAAAGTAAATCTATCACATGGTCCAGCTATACCGCTCTTGGGAATATACCCAAAAGACTATATTCTACTATAGTGGTACTTGCTTATCTATGTTCATTGTTGCTCTAGTCATAATAGCCAGAAAATGGAAACAGCCTAGATGTCCATCAACTAATGAATGAATTGGAAGTGTGGCTTATTTACACAATGGAATATTATTCAGCTGTTAAGAAAAACAAAATCTGCATATAAATTGATGGAGCTAGAAACAATCATCATGACTTGCTATTGATGATTACTTTTCTCCTCCTATCAGAGTAATGCAAAGAACCTTCCAGCACCATAAACACTAGTCAGTAGGAGTGAAGCTACTAGTTGGGCACCAACTCAATTTCTCCGTGGTTGATGACCTAAGTTTTGTCCTCAGCAATAGGACCTTGCCATCAGTATGAATCAAATATATATATCATGTTTTCTCCTATATTTAGATGTTAGTTGGACAGCTAGCAAGGGACAAGGGAAGATGAGGGGACCTTCTAAGGAAGGAAAACTTGAATATGGTGTTATAAAGAGATTATAGTGAAAGTAGGGGGATTGAACGAGGAAGGGATGGAAGAGCAAGGTAAAGAAGGAACATGGGTTGAGACAACTAACATTAAAGGTCTTTTGAAAAGCCAAATGGAAACCTACTACTGTAGAAGCTTCCTAATGGAATAGATAGATAGATAGATAGATAGATAGATAGATAGATAGATAGATGATAAATAGACAGAGTAGGTCTACCCTGTAACAGGAATACAGTGATCATACTAGACATGTAGACATGACAGGCACTTTTTTAAAAGTGCCAAGAATAGGTTATTTCTTTTGAAGTTGTTGACCAGTGAGTTCCCATAGACTCCCCAAATATTACAGTTTACTGCCAATGCTATTGATCAACTTCCATAACTTGATGGTAAGACTCTATTGCTGAAGACACTATGTACTTGAGTCACAGAACATGGATATATCAAGCTTCAAGCCTTCATCCCTACTGGCTAACTTTGCACACTACCAAAGGAGAAAACTAATCATCAATCTTAGTTATGAACCCTGAAAGGTACAATAATGTCTGGCCTGGCAAGACAAGCCTGCTACTGTAATAGTAGCATGAACATCATGGAGTGACCAACCACTTTCTAATTGGATTTAAGTTCCACTCTACAAGATGAAAGCTATACCTGGGTACCATTGTCAAGTCAATAATCTGTGGCTAGACAGTCATAGACTCTAGGTAAGAACCTACTACTATTATTCTACTAAATGGGTATAGTATTAAACCAACTCCTAATGATTCTTTATTATACCCATAGACTAATGCATATCTCTGTCCTCATCAGAGAAATTGATTTGCTTCTATTTGCATTAGATGCAAATGAACACAGAGACCATAACTGGTCAAGGTGCAGAGAACAAGAGACTGCAGAATGCTTAGCTCTAAATGGGATATCTATATCACATTCCTTCCTCACAGGGCTCAAGTATCATTGTAAAAAATTGAGTGTAAAGACTATAAGAGCCAGAGGTAGTGAATGAATCCAAGGAAACTGTCCTTCTGGATACAACAGGGCAGCTGCACACAGGAGTTCAGCAATTGTGATGTCATGCACAAGCCCCATGTAAGCTCAAGCCAGACAAAATTCCTGCATGGAGAGGGAAGGTGAACATGAAGTCCCACCTCTGTCGAAGGAGCTTTTGGCAATTGATAGCTGTTGGAAGACAAGAATCAGTTTTCTTTAAGAGTATTGCCCTTGGTAAATCGATCACACTGCAGTGGAAGGCCACACATCCAAGAATATATGGGCAGCACAAATTGGATTTGATGAGAGGAAAAAAAGGACACAAAGTGGGTGGGTTGGGAAGGGAGGCGATCTGAGAAGAGTTGGAGGAGGGGTGAATATGATCAAAAAACATTGTACAAAATTCTCAAAGAATAGAAAGAAGGAAACAGCGGCCCAAAAGGGGCAGCTCTCTTCAGCCTAAATACTTCGGTTACAATTGCTCCAGGAAAGGAGTAATTGGGAGAATCTCCTTCATATAAACCATCCTATTCCTCTCCCCTGCAGGAGACCCAGGAAAATCTAGTCTACTTACTAATGCTTAGGAGCTCATAGATTATACCTAGACAATTCAAATATTTATTGACAACCAACCATCTTATAGGTATTGTAAACATGGCATAGAACAAAACCAGATATTTCTGGCAACAAGTATTTTTTTCTACTGGTTGGGGATGGGGAGATGATCTAGTTTTATATATATACACATATATGTATTATATATACATATATATATACACACACAGTATGTTAGACAAGGACAATATTGCTACTGGATACTAGTAATACTGAAATTGGTTTTAATGGAATAAAGAAAGCAAGAAAGGGGAGTGAAGGAATATTTTTAAAAGGATATGACCAAGTCAGAGACAGCAAGTTGGTATCTGAGTATCCCAGATAAGTTTAAGGCAGAAAAAAGGAATACAGGAAGAGGACCACCATGCAGGCACATAAGGATGGACAGTGTAGGACTTGTAAGCCATTGTGAAGACAGGCTTCCACTATAAATATGAAGAGCAGTGATAGGAGAGCAGGTAAGTGCCTTTCCAACAGCCTAGGTGAGATATGAGAGGGCTTTGGATCTGAAGGAAAAGCTGAGCCCACAGCTGGGGTCATCACTATCTATCTTGCAAAAACATTTATATTATAAATTCTAGTTCATAACATTTAAGTATTATAAAATATAATTCATCAGTAAGGATACAAATTAGTGGCTTCTGGGTGTTAAAGTTTATTATAAAATCTATTTGTGTGTGCCTCATTTAAGGTTGCTGCATGTCTACATTAAAGATTGAGTCAATAATCATAGCAAGCAAAGCCTCAGAGCTAAAAAAGAAAATAATCACAAGTTAACCTATCACATAATTAAATTACAATGAATGACACATCTTATGGTCATATGCTTGTGTATTATGAAGTGTGAATATTGTTACAACAAACAGACATGATTTTTTAAAGACATTTATTTTTATTATTCTGCATGTATATATGCATGCCTGTGCACCATGTGCATGCCTGGTGCCCAAGTAAGCCAGAAAAGAGTGATGGAGCCCTTGGAACAGGGATCACCAGATGGACGTGAGCTGTAGATACTGGGAACGAACCTAGGTTTTCTGCAAGAGAATCAAGTGCTGTTAACAACTGATCCATCTCTGTAGTTCTGCAGAAATTTTAATAAGATGAACAAACACCTTTAAGTAAAGAGGTAATGATTGTTTTGAATCAACAAGAGTTGAGATCTGAAAGGAGTCATAACTTTTAAAAGTCAGAAGTTAAAGTACAAATTTTGTTTTTGTTCACTCACTTTTGTGGTATTAAGGATGGATTCCAGGGCCTCACACATGCTGGCAAGAGCTCTTTACACTGAGCTACATCTTGTGCTGTATCTTTTTAACAGTATGAATCATTGAAACAAATACAAGAAAGTTTTTATATAGGTTTATTGGAAAAGGTTTTTAAGCATTTGTAATATTAGCTTTCAGTCAGGAGTCTCTTGTCTTGGGGAATATTATTTTCAGGTGTGTTACTTTTGTTTATGTTGCATTTGTTTAACTCTGTGAAGCTGTGTTGCTTTGCCTGCCTAAAACACCTGATTAGTCTAATAAAGAACCGAACAGCCAATTGCAAGGCAGAAGAAAAGATAGGTGGAGCTGGCAGATAGAGAGAATATATAGAAGAAGAAATCTGGGAGGAGAGAAGAATTAGCCAGAGAAGGAAGAGGACAGACACCCGGCTGCACAGCCAGCCTCGGAGTAAGAGGAAATAATGAAAGGTATACGAAATAGAGAAAGGCAAAAGCCCATGGGCAAAAAAAGGTAGATGGGATGAGTTAAGTTACGAAAGACTAGCTAGAAACAAGCCAAGCTAAGGCCGGGCATTCATAAATGAGAATGAGCTTCCCTGTGTGATTTATTTGGGAGCTGGGTGGCGGGACCCTCAAAAGAATAAAAAACCCCAACAACACTCTTTAGCTTCATCTTACTTTACAATCTTACTTTCTCACGCAATAGCTATGCTTAAATGATTAAAGATACAATCCTCTCAGGGAAAAGAAATTGAGTCAAATGATTGAGAAGTAACTACATGGAATCTGGAGATTCTATGAAGCACAGCATAAAAATTAAAATGAGTTTTTAAAAAAGAGTTCCCTGGGCTTTTGGAAATGATGCCATTCCCTGCAAAGGCTGATTGTCAGGTCCCGGGACTGCTCTTGGGAGTGTCAACGGAAGTTGTCGGAAGAGGACAATCCACTTCTCTTCCCAGAGTCTCACATTTGCCCATCTATCAAACATCTGACAATAATCTGCTACAATATGCATTTGTAGAAAGTATGCTTTTTGCAACTAGCACAGTATAAGAATTACATATAAATAGGAATTATGAAAACACATGTAAGTTCATAAAGAACTAAGGGAAAGGCTGATCCTCATCCCAGATTCAACAGAACATGTAAAGTACTAGAGATGAAAGTGCAGGGTGAACACAGTCTAGAAACATAAGGTTAACACCTGAGAACGTAAGGTGAGAGGGGCCAGGCACACAGGCTTTACAGATCCACAAATTAAATGAAGAAACGCCTATTCCTCTGGGTAAAGCTCTGGGGTTGGGATCTATGGATAGCAGCCACCCATACCTTCCCTCCCTAGCTTCTACTATACCAAAGCAAAGACCTGGAGGACAAGAAATTCTAAAACAAAACTCTAAAACTAAGATTTTAGCATTCTGGTGAAAAACTTTAAATCCCAGAGAAGGTGAATATTGATACTTTAGCACAGTGCATTACTAACAAAAAAAAAAAAAAGTTCAACTGTGGAGAACTACTGTTTGTTTGCTAAGCAATGTACAGACAGACAGTTGAAGCTACCTAGGCAACACTGGTTCCCCAGTGAACATCCAGTCTGTGCAAAAGTCTGCATATTTTGTATAAACTAAACCAACAATGTGGACTCAGAACAAACATTTTGATGAGACAATAAAATGCATAATTCTTTTAATGATTTAAGTGAATATCTTATTGGAAAGGTGCTTCCCCCTTTTTGTCTAAATAAAAATGAAAGGTTTTGACCTTAACAT
>CABHPQ010152467.1:1043-38494 GCA_902168405.1 Peromyscus aztecus
ACACACACACACACACACACACACACACACACACACACACACCCCTGCTTTGCTAGCTCTCTACCAGAAACCCCCTCCTGTCTGGCTCCAGGGTCCTAACCTCCCCTGAGTGACTCCCTGAGGTCCTCTGCTTCTTGAACCAAGAGTTGAATATCCAGCCTCCTATTTTGACTTTTCCATCACCATGTGGCCATCCCCCTCCATTAAATACTTATTCTCTTAAATACAAAAGAGATTACCCTGAAGACATCCATGCAAATGACAGCATGTACCTGCCTTAGGCATGCCCTTTAACGATGGGGTAAAATAGAACCTTGGAAAAGAGCCTCCTTTGGGAAGGTTCTGTCTCTGCTACTTTAAAGGCTTGAGTCTGCCTCTCTCTTGCCACAGCTGGAGATGTGCCCATGAGCAAGCTTATGGGTCTTGATGGGGGAGGGGCAGGGCTGACAGGAAGGGAGATCTGTGTTCCCCAGACTCATAGGTTAAAACAAAAAGAAAGAAAAGGTGATGATCTTCAAGGTAAATGTTGAAATTTACATAGTGGCATGGTAGTGTGCTCTCAGAGGGCGGTCGGGGAGAATGCAGATACAAGTGCAGATACCACTATACATCCCTGCAGGCCCCTCTCTGCTTAACTATGGTTTTGCTTTGGGGGAAATCAGTTACCCACATTCTGAAAATATCACTATAATACAACGAGGAACTAAGATACCTTGAGAGAAAGATCATAGTCACATAACTCTTATTACAGTACATTACCATGTCAAATTTTATTGTTAGTTATTATTGTTGATCTCTTACCATGCTTAATTTATAAATTCGGCTTTATCATAGGTATATGTGTAGGAAAAAAACATTGTACATATAGTACTATCTGACGTTTCAGGCATTCAATGGGGTTCTTGGAATGCATCCCTTGTGTAGACATACAGATGCAAACAGTCTCTCTAGAAGATTCTTACAATGACAGCTACTGTCTCTTGCTGGGATAAGGAGGGAAACTGCAGGTCCAGGGGATGGAGAGCGACTTCGCTTTCCACATTGCTCTGTAACGTGAATGCTGTGTGTTTTCAAACAGTAATAAAATCAAGTGTGACCTAAGGGAGAGAGTGACCTCCGCGGCTGTTGATTGGCAGGGCCAGCTGCACTGGTGTGGGTGAGGTGGGTGGAGTGAGGCGCTCTGAACCCTGAAAAGATTGCAAATCATGGGGCAACATGGGAGTGTTACACTCATGAGTCTTGTACACTCACAGTATGTGAGCCTTCGCACTAACCAGGAGGCCTACTGATCCCAGTGTGTCAGCTGAGCAGATCACACCTTTCCCCATGGGCACTGGTGGTACCCCAGGCTTAGTGCTATGAACCGATGGAAATGTCCATGGACTTTTGATTAGCTGATAGGCAGGCATGCTACTCAACCCTTCTGAGCTTGCTTAGCAATCAGTACAGGTTCTGAACACCCCACAGAGCAAAGCTGACAGGCTCATGCAAAGTTCAGTGAGCAATTCAGGCTCACATAGTAAAAACAAGAAGAGCTCTCGAGTTCCCAGGTTCTGACTCACAGACCAACATAGAAACAAAGCAGCCACGTTGCCTTGGTAAGAGTGGTGTGACGCAGCTGAGCTGCTCTGCAGCCGGTGACCTGAACAGGTTGAGGAGGAAGGCCTCAGTATCCAGGAGGTGTCTAGGGACAGTCCCAGGGGCAATGGCAAAGGGCATGGAGCAGTTCCTCACAAGTCTCCAGCCGTCTGCTGAGTGGAGGAAGATTGGGAAAGTATCACAGCGCCTTCTTTCAATAGGTTAGCCGCAGCCAAACTCTCCTGCAGGGTCTAGTGGAGACATTCGAGGTCACTGGGAGTACCTTACTAGATCTTTGGGAGCTGAACGCTCAGTAGGGAGAAGAGATCATCACGTAGGACATAGAACATTTCTGAGACTACCAGACCCCAAGGATGAGACCAAAGAGTCCAGGACAGTCACAGCCTGCAGCACACCTCGCCCACCAGCTACTCTCCACCTTGCCCTTCCTGGGTGCCCACAGCCTGGAGCTCCCTGTGCCCCTGACCCTGGAGGATATGGGAGCTGGAGACCCTGAGTCTGCAGCCCCTGGACTCCCACACCCACAACTCTTTAGAGGTTTACGTGACCATCTGAACTGAAGGAAGAATAAGGGCCCAAGGTTAGAACTGAGCCTCTGCCCGTCGCAGAGCCTGTAACAGGGCTCCTGGTAGTTTTGTCTAAGGATGGTGTTTAACCTTTGCTTGCTTGGCTTTACACAGCAGAGGTCGGTCCTCACTCTCCAACAGTCAGGGTTCTCCTGACCTGAAAAGGAGCCACCTTCAAAGACTCATGCCCCTCAGGAAGCTGTCTTGGGGGTGGGGGTGGGCTCCTTTCCCATAGCTCTGCCTGGAAGTTGCTACTCTAACAGAAACTTTCTATCCCCCATTCCTCCTCTATGCTGTAACTGAATTCTTTCTGTCATAGCACCGATGTGCTATCCTTCTTATCTGGATCCGTGTCTCTCTCGATACACTTGAGCTTCGTGTCTTTGATTGGTTGATTTGGACTTTTGAGACAGGGTATCCCTGGGTAGCCTAGTATTTGCTAGATAGACCAGGCTGGCTTCCAACTTGCTGTAATCCTTCTGCGTCTGCCTCTTGGGTGCTGGGACTGCAGGTGTGCACACCTGACTCTATCTCCAGGGAGTTGAGTATCCGTACATCTTTGGGAATTAGAAAATGCTCTCCAAACGGTTGAACGGGTGATCTGGTAACCTGCCGTTCATCAGGGACTCTTCCACTGCTCAGCACTGAAGCAGCAGGCTCCAGCCTAGGCCATCTGTTTATTATCTGTTAGTAGTGTCCCAGGCTTGGGGACACCTGAGGAGTCTTCAATAACCATTTTCTGGGGCCAGCTACATGACTTGGTGGGTAAAAGCGCTTAGCACACAAGCCTGGCAACCCGAGTTCTACCCCTGGAACCCACACAAAGATGGAAGAGAGCCAGCTCCACAAAGTTGTCCTCTGACCTCCACACACACCCCAGGCCATGCACACACACTCATGTGCATATACACTCATGCATAATTAAAAAAAAAAAAAAACACTTCCCAACAAGAACACTCCAGCAAGACATGTCATTCATGTGTTTCCAAAATAGGACTGACCAAATTCACCTACTTCATTTCTGATAGTTTTCAGGTGGTTCGGAGCCCAGCATTACTGCCCTTGTACTTAGAGGTGAGGGGCGGAGGCTCCGATAGAGAGCAGGTGATCACCATCCATCAGGAAGCAGCCCCAGAGCTCTGGGCACAGGCCCCTCAACTCTCCTCTAGGGCAGCCCTGAATGGAACTCATCAGATTGGCAATGTTGCAGGTAGGGCACGAGAGGGAAGCCTGGCCTTTCTGGCCACACCCTTTCATCTCTGAAAGCTGAAATGACGACCCAACAGTTCGCAGGAAGATCCTGCTATTTAGTCAGAGTCCACAGTGTCTGGAGCTGATTGCTGAAGAGCGGGTGTGGGCTGTGCCCGTTGAAGGACACGTGTCTGCTAAGGACACAGCTGTGTCTCTGAACTCGTGGGCAGGGAAAGGCACTTCCCCGGGGCGGCTGCGGTAGTTCTCGTTTTCAGCAAGCCACCGTTTCCTGTTTTGTTCTCTATTTATACTTTATGTTTAGTTTTGAGAAAGTGCCGAGGGCTTGGTGTTTGGGGTGTTCTTCGTTCAATCTCTGCAAAGCAAGCTTTCTCTTCAAGGTGGTGTGTGTGTGTGTGTGTGTGTGTGTGTGTGTGTGTGTGTGTGTGTGTAAGCGCGAGCGCACGGGTGTGGCAGGGGAGGGGACTACAGAGCAAGGTTCTTTTCAATGCTTTGCTAGGAAGAATCATGAAAACTTCCCTGGTAAAACAACATTCAAATAGTACCAGTCATTACCAGTCATAACTCCCCAAATCTTGGGACCAATTCAATAGCCTCCAGAGAATGAACTTATCAAGGATGGTGATAGCTAATATTGATTGTCAACTTGACACACCTGCGCAGAGGGACCCTCATTCCTTATGGAGAAATTGCCTCCACTATATTGGCCCGTGGCCATGTCTGTGGAGCATGTTTTTTGATTGCTAATTGATGAAGGAAGGCCTAACCCACTGTGGGTGGTGCCATCCTGCTGCAAGCCGCAAAAATATACAAAGCAGAATTTCAGCTGATTATGACAAAGCTAATACCTGGAATAAGCCAAGGGCCTTCCAGAGGTCAAGCTGAGGCTCAAGGAGCCTTGGTGATATTTGGCTTTTGATTATCAGCCATTTCCTGGTATGAGTTTCTTGTGTGTTGTTGTAGCTTTTCCATCATTTATTGGGCACCATTTCCCCTCTACTAAAGGTTATTTAGATAACCTTGTGAGCTGACAGCTATGCACGGCCAGAACCCCAGTTCAAGCCTCCCTGTAATTATCGTCATTGGCAGCATCCGGCCAGGTCCATCCCCAGACTGAGGAAAGTACCTTATCAGAGATACCTCTGTACTCTCTAAGGACAGACTTAAGTGTCCAGACTATCTGTTGGAGAAAGCCTGGCGGATGTGTCAATTAAGCTTAACTTCCTCCTTTCCCAAATCTTACCTCTAGTTCCAGATCTCCCTTTAGCTATCACCAGAGGCATCCAGCTGTACACAGGTTGCCTAGCGACTGAACACACCTTCCCCCACCCTGCAGAAAAAACAGCAGATAGCTTGAACAGATAGGAGCCACAGGAAAAAAGAAGGCAGTTTTATTTTCTCCCACTGACCTAGCAACTTATAGATTTTTAACATTTTCTACCAATCACGTTTAAGATTATAGTGGAGCACATAAGATTCCTCTTCTTAGATATTACCCAAATTACCTTTAGTTAATTCATTAGTCACTTCCCTTTAGGGTTGCAAATGATAATTAACAATCACTGCCCGTCTATGTGACTCTTATCACCCCTCCACTTGACCCTGGAAGCCCGACAATCACTGCCTGAGGAAACTCTTACCTGCCTTTATGACCACCCAAGAATTCAAGCCTGGTGACCTTGCTCGACCAGGGGACTGCTATTGCTTGGGTTTATAACTGGACTCCGGAGAGACTTGGGGGAACAGAGAGATGGAGAACAGAGGGGGACAAGGAGGATTTTGACCTGAGAGAACGTGTGGACGAGATGGAAGATGAGGAAGAGTCAGATGGGGAAGTACTAGCTGAACAAGATGAAAAGGACCTAGATGAAGAGAATTAAGACGAGAGAATTAAGATAGAACTTAGAGGAAGCAGCAGATAAATATAGAGAGAAATCAGGCAAGAAAGGAGCTAGGCACGAGAACAGAACTGAAGCTGTGTAAATAGGATGTTATCCCAGAGGAATTAAAGCAAGTGGACTATAGAGCTCGGTGTGCTGAGATTCTCTTTCCCAAAAACAGTCCTCGCCGTCAGTAGTTCTCTCTCCTGAGACCCTGGGATGTGTACTATTAAGGCTGGTCCCTCTAATATCATACAAGACCATCCCTGGGCAGGTGGTCCTGGATTGTACAAGAAAGCAGGCTGTGCAAGCCAGGGAGAGCAAGCCAGTAAGCAGCGCCCCTCCACGGCCTCTGCATCAGCTCCTGCCTCCAGGTTTCTGCCTTGAGTTCCTGCCTCGACCTCCCTTAGTGATGAACTGTGATATAGAAGCCAAGCCAAATAAACCCTTTCCTTCCTAAGTTGCTTTTTGGTCATGGTGGTTATCACAATAGGAAGGCCAGCGAGGGTAAGGACAAAACTCTCTGAGACCACAACCCTCCCAACGCCACATTTCATAGATTTCAGCCACACAATTAATTGTTCATTCTGAAGTCCAGAGGTTTGGAACCATGATGTCTTCGCAAGATACTCTTTGGAAAACACCGGGGTACCTCAGGCACTTCTCTAGTGCTATAGAATGAAGTGTAGCAATTCAACGTTTGCCTTGGAAGACCCACCACCTCAGGGCCCGCAGGAGCTGCGCTTAGCCGTCAGCAGTATACAAACAAGAATGGTACGAAGTCGAGAAACGGTACAGTGCCTCTCTGGGGCTCAGGAGAGCCAACATTAGCTGCGAGGCAACAGCAAGTGCACACTTATTTTGAAGCTGATTTTCAGTCTCTGTGTTTGGTCGTTGGACTTCCCCAGTCGACAAGGAACACGGAGCAGCCAGGGAGCTGCCTTTGGTGGGTGCTCAGTGGAGGGGCAGAGTGGCTGCAGAGCATTGATCTGAGCTGGCAATCGGGTACACTGGTCTAGGCTGCCAGGGTGCTGCTGGGATCCCACGAGGCCCTGCATAATAGGCAGGCCCTGGAGGATAGGAATTTCTTCACACACAAATAATTTTTTTTCTTCTCCTTTTGCAAAGAATGGAGTCGGAAGGAACTGGATTTCCTGGTCACTCTGCAGCACTCGCAAAGACAGCTAGCAGGTGAGATCATTTCTTTATTTTCCAAGAAAAAAAGAACGCACCCAGACGGCATCATGATGCTCAGCTCTGTCTGCCGTGTGCGACAGTAGTCTCTGGTCTACACAGCACCAATGTCTTGGGAGTAAAGCGGCTGAAACCCTTACATCAGAAGGGGTTTGATGCTCTAGAAAGCTGTGAGGCTGGGAAGAAAGGCAGGTGCTGAGTACTGGGCACGGTCACAAGCCCTGTCTGGACACAGGTAGCCAGCCATTACTCAGTGCCTCACTGTCCTCTGGAACTTTACCAAAGAAAAACCCAGTCTTTAGACATCAGGAATACAAGGGCCATCCCCGAGTCTGAAACAAATGGGCAAAGTGAGGGGGTTGGAGTACGGCACGCAGAAGAGCACTCTTCCAATAGGATCTGCCCTCTTACAGGAAGGGGAGCAAACCGCATTGAATTGACTTCTGATCACCAAGGCTCCCAAAGGCTTCCGGGATATCCTGATCAGGACAGTTGTCCTCACCCCCACCAGGGACACAGGTTAGGAGGGTCACTACCTCTCTGGCCAGTGTTCCCACACCCTCACACAACCTACTGTCCCCCCAACACCACCCTGGCAGGTGTTATAAGACCAAGCAAGGTCAAGGGCAAATTCTTAGCTCTCAGAGGGGAAGCGCTAGCCAGAAACGCTGTTCTCTGCCTGCTTATCCTTTTAACCATTCCACTGTATTTTCCAGCCATGTATGTGTGCAGAGCACTGAGGAGGTGAAGGTGCACACAGATGCCCTCAGGAGGACCCCTGACGAAGGCAGAGCACCCCCGCGTGTCCAGTGAGTCCTACTGACATATTGGGGTACGCAAACCCAGCACAGCTGACTGCTTCACCACCCCTGTCACTAACATATGGCTTCTCCCGGATGGTGCTGGGCCTGGATCACACTCACGGGTCACCTGAGGAGGAGCAGGCACTGTACACCCTCGGGGCACACCGGACAGCGGCCAGTAGCCAAAATGACAGTGTGTCTGTGGACTAGGGCTGCCACAAAGACTCTGTGGAGCGGCTCCTTCTCTCGGAGCGCCCTGCTGTTGGGAGACCGGAATCTAGTCCCCTGGCCCTTGACCACGGCTTTCCCTTCATGGCATGGGCACTGCCCTTGGTGTACAGTCACACTCGGGGCCCGGCCCACAGCACCAACAAGGCAACAGATAGAGAATGGGTACGTGAACCAATGGCATGCACAGCTGCTAATATTACTCCACTAAATTCTCAGTGTGCGACTTTAAGGCAAGTGTTGTGAGACGCCCCCTATCGTACAGACCGGTCACACCTGTGCAGGTAGAGCCTTGAACTGAGCCTGAAGCAAGTGGAAGACATTATTGCCACCACCCCACACCCCGTATCTGGGCTGGGTGAAGACGTTATGTGACCTCTCCAGGTCTGGCTGTGAGTGAGCAGCTCCTTAGCCAATCCAGACTGATTAAAATGAAAGGGAGGGAGGGAGGGAGCCTGGCAGAATTGTAGGCTTCCACTCTTGGTTGCCAAAGGAAAAGTCAACAAAGGAAAGAACAATGACCCTTTTGTCCAGCATGCTCCCAGGGTGGCAAGCAGGGCTTGGGAGGAGTGCTGGGTGTTCTTTCTCAAAGGTCTCTGGAGTCTGGGAAGCCCCAGATGAGCCAGTTTTTAATTAGCGTTCAGTTTACCTTCTGAAAACCCTTACCTATATGAATATTTGGGGGACACTCAGGCATTTGTGTGGCACTCTGAGGCTGTGTGGGACATCAGGACAAACACTTGTGCACGCAGAAAGGCACACCCATGGGGTCATTTAGGACGAGACTCAGTGCAGGAGCTGGGATGGACAGCTTCGCAGAGCGAGTGTGACAGAGAAAGAAATCAGAGAATCACCCACCCTACCCCGGGACGCTAGCAGCCACCAGAAGGCACCGGAACTACTCAGGGACGATTCTATTTCTATCCAGTAAAGAACAGAAACAGATCTCAAACAAGAAATGCCAGGACACGGGATGAGACGGGAACCAAGAGATGGGGACCAGACATGAGGGGACAAGTGTGGGCACAGAGATGAAGCCTAGGCACTGGGACAGTCTGAAGGGTCAGAGGTCCAGGTGGAAACACCGATCCCAGCTCAGGGTGCTGTGAACTCAGATCTCACCAGCCTTAGACAAAACCAAGTCTGCGGTGCAGCAAGAAGTCTATGAATAGGTTTTGGGAATTTTCTGAGGAATCAGGAAAAGCTAGAAGAGCAGAAAGGGGTACATTTTATCCCAACTTCCAGAGCAAAGCGGACCCTGAGTGTGATAATTAATTATTAAATTATTAATTAATCGTTTCAGAACTAACCAACAGGTCCATGAGTACTAGAAGATGGCCCCTCTGTTTATAATGTGCCGTTGACTCCAGAAGGACTAATTCTCTTCAAATTGAAGGTTTATCCTAATGAGATTCACTCAAGAGAAAGGCAGGGTAATTAGGTGGAGGCCGGAAGAATGAACTAACCCAGTAACTTCCCAAGATCATTTCTGAAACAGACAATACGTCGCATGGGAGCAGGAGGGTAGTGCAGTCAGGCAGAGCTCGTGACTAGTGAGCCACTGGCAAGGTGGGTGGTGACAGCACACATCGGCAGCCTTGCCTCTAGGGCAAGTGTCTGCTCTCCAGTCAGCCATCATCTTCCCGGGAACACGGATGAAGGCTTGGATGGCAGACATGCCAAGTAACCAGCCCAGGAGAGGCAGTCCGTGCTGCCGACTACAGAGCTGGGATGCAGGATGCTGTACACATGTAGACAAAAGCAATCGAAGGAAACTGAACGGATGCCCTGTTGTTCATAGATGCTCAGGAGAGACGTGATAGGAAAGGATTCCAGTGTGAAGATTTAGTGGGGCTGGAGAGATGGCTCGGTGGCTGGTTTTGGTCACTTGCTGTTTTTCTAGAGGACCCAGGTTCAATTCCCAGCACCCCTGCAGTGGTTCACAACCCTTCGTAACTTCCGTTCCAGAGGATCTGATGCCCACCCTTCTGGCCTCTGCAGATAACAGGCATGCATGTGGTACACACACATAAGTGCAGCCAAAACACCCATGCACATAAAATAAAAGTAAATAAATCTTTTAAAAAAAAAGATTTAGAAATTTTAGTTAGGACAAACCTGGTTCCGATTATGACCTAGACCATTTGATGAAGGAGCCCCTAGGACGGAGACCGCCCAGAGGCTAGCTCAAAAGACACAATAACACCATTGTCTGCAGAACAGCTGGAGTCTACACCTGCATCTGTCGGGGCACAGAATTCAAAATAAATATTGACTCAAAGCAGGAGGGAAAGGCAGGGCATATGGATGGAGCTTCCCTTTGTGGGACAGTCAGAAATAAGAACACGGAGCTGGGAAAGAAGTATTCTGTGTGGTAGCACACTGTGGATCCATGACACGAACAGTGTATCGCAACAGCCCATGAGCTGGCCCCATAACACTGCATTAGGAATTCAGATTAGAGAGAGAGAGAAGGAAGCAAAGTAGAAGCAATCCAGCCTGCTTATCTGAAGGACAAGGAGAGAGACAGAGACAGACAGACAGACAGACAGAGACAGAGAGACAGAGAAAGTTTTAATTTAAAAAGTTATTTAAGCGTGCAGTCCAAAACTAGGTATTTCTTTATGCAAATAAATGTTCATTCTTGAATCAAAACAACAAAGAAAAACTATTTGAGGCAGGTCTCGTGTAGCCCTGGCTGGCCTCAAACTTTCAGTATAGCAGAGGATGACCTTGAACTTCTGATCCTCCTGCCTCCAACAGCCCGAGTGCTGGGTTATATGTACCACCATGCTTGGTTTATATGGTACTGGGAACGGAACCCAGAACTTCAGGCATTTGAGGCCAACACTCTACCAACTGATCTACAACTCTAGCCTGACAAATACTATGATATTTTGATTTAAAAAAAAAGAATTTAAAGTCGGGCACAGTGACACCGACTTTTAAACACTCCAGCGGCTGAGGCAGGATGATCACGAATTCAAGGCTAGCCTAAGCTACACCGCGAAATCCTTTCAAAACACATTTAAAAATAAAAGTGTTAATTAAAAGGGTGATAATGCTGACTTCTCAGGATCTATGTCTCAGTCTAACTCAAAAGTGGATAAGCAGGAATTAAGGCATCTGTCTGTGTTTGTTTCAACAGCAACCAGAAGTAAATACCAGAAGAGATACCGAGTATTACCACTAGTGGGACCTACACTGTAGGATAGAAAGTTCCTGTGTCTGCATGAAAGAAGTGCTTGGAACCGTACAGGGCCAAAAAACCAGCCAACCAACCAAACAAACAAAATGCTATCCCACTGACAAGCCAGCCCAGCCCAGGCGGGCTCCTCATCACTGTTGAGAAGGCTGTGTCTCTCAACAAGCTTTCTTCTGACAAGTACATTCTGTCGCTTCTTCATAGAAGAGAAATGAAACCTGGAGGCAAATCCCTAACTCTAAGAATTTCAATGTAGTAAGGATATTAAAACCTATTACTAGGAGAAGGGCACTGTAGAAAAAGAAAACTATGGTCCCCACCCCGGCCATCAATCTCCTTTACGAAGGCTCTGTTATCAGTCTCTTGTTACATTTCATAATAGGTTTTCAAAACGGATCTTGGTTGTGAGACCCAAGGGGCAGACACAGTGCGTGAAGACCGCAGCTAAGGCGTGCTCACGGCAGAGCGGCTCACAGAGAAGGGCCCGCAGATGCTGACTGAATTGGTTTGATTGGATTGAACTGAACAGATTTAAATGGAGATTCTCAGGATGAGGCATTTAATAAACCTTAGTCTAATCGAACTAGACTGGCAAAATAAAGCATCGTAAATCCATATCCTGGAACACTGTGACTTCTTGAGACAGTCATCTCCCCGTCCCAAAGCAGCCCAGAGGGACCCATTCAGGCTTCCCTGGTTGCTGACAGGGCAGTGTCTCCAGGATTTATAAATTCATTAGGAAATGACAATAGAGGTCGCCAATGGCTACGTGCAGTCACCTCATTTGCATGCTATTAAAACTGCATAAAAGAAGGACTTATGTTTAGAGATGCATAGATATATATGGTGCACCTAAAATATACATCTAATTTTAGAGTAGCTTATTAATGTATTGACTCACGTCTAGCTGAGCATATCAGACAGATGCGTGAATTCTTAAGTACTCCCCGATAGCCCGATTGATTAGTGCACTGGTTCCCTAACATAGCCCCAGTAAATCACCCCCACTTGATAGCTTGCAACAGCCGAAATGGATTCTCTCACCAAAGTCCGAGGTCAAGACGGCAGCTGGGCTGGGTCAGTCTTGGAACCTGGCAGGGTGGAGTCCACTCTCTGCCTCTTTCCTGGCCCCTCGAGGTTGCCAGCAGTCCTTGGCATTATTTGACCAGTACCCACATCAGTCCAGTTTCTTCCTGCATTGCCCAAGTCTTCTCTCCCTCTGTCTCCACAAGGCCACCAATCCTTAGCTAATTACATTTTCAAAAACTGTATTTCCAATTAGTTAGGAGGGTGAGGGTCCATGTGGTTATGAATTTTAAGGGGGCACTGCTCAACCATATGCAGATAGTTTGTATCAACCTTTCCATGCAGGAGTGTTACCAATAACGTTAAGTATGGAATAGTTTCCAATAACTAACTCCATGTGCAGTTCTTTTTCCTTCTTTTATCTTCTTTTTGTCCCCAGACAGGTCTCACGTAACCGAGGCTGGCCCTGAACTCTTGACCCTCCTGGCTCCACTTCCCCAGCACTTGGATTACAAAGGTTTGTCCACCACAGTCGATGCTAGTTCAACACAAAACTCTATAGAGTGATGCTACCATGTGACGTCATCTAACTTATTACTAATTTGGGAAGCTAGTTTTCCCCTTTTAAGATTTTTTTTTTCAAACACAGAGATATTTGTATTATTTAGATGCACTTTTCATGCAGTCAAGTTCACAGGTCTTAAAGTCACATTTGAGTTTCAGCAAAAGCGTACACCAGTGCAACCCATACCCCACTCAAAATACTGACTGTTGAGCTGAGTACTCCAGTGGTAGAGCACTTCCAGTATAGCCCAGTGGTAGAGCACTTTCCTGGCACACACCAGGATCTTGGGTTCGATTTCCAATACCTCAAAACATTAAATAAATAACTATTTTGTCTCCTTGGAAAGATTTGCTGTGCCTTTTCCCAGTGATCCCTACTAGACTGTTCTTGACCTTCATATATATATTTCACACTTTTGCATCTGGCTTTATTAGCTGATATAACAGGCATTTCAATACCGCAGGCCTTTGCTCTGAGTAGTAGCCCACTGCAGGATGGTAGTACAGCCTGACCATCATTCACCTGGGTATTTATTGGGGCTGTTACCAATTTTAAGTTGCTTTTAAGACTCTGCCGGCAACACGCCTGTGTGGATCTTTGTAGATGTCTGCTTTTTTCTTCTTGGGTTGATAATAGGAGTGTAATTGCTAGATCATAGCTTAGGCTTCCATTGAACTTGGTGTGGAACAGCCTTGTTCCTTCCCACCAACCTCAGGGTGAGCGGGGCGATCTCTCCACAGCCTCCCCTGGGGGAGCTGCCCGGCTCCTGGGGGAGCTGCCCTGCTCCTGTGATAGCCATTCCAATCTGCCTTCATGTATGGAGAGGTTGGGTGTCTATTTATGTATATATTGGCCATCCATATATCTTCTGTTTAAAGTGCCTTTTCTAGATTTTTGCACACATTTTGTTGCTTGCTTTTTTTTTATTGTTAAGCTATAAGAATTCTTTAAATATTCTTAGACCATGTCTTTTGTTTAAATATATATACTGTAAATCTTCACTACCCTCTTTGGCTCACATATTTGCTTTCTAAATAGTATGTTTTCTATCTTAATTTTTATTGATGTGCCTTTTTACCACCCCACCCCCACCCCCCAGCAGCACATACGACAGGCATCACCAAGGCCTAGAGGAGCAGCACGGATCGCAGACACGAACATGGCCTCAGACAGCAGCACAGACAATGGAGGTCTTTCGAGGAGGCTTAATCCAGAAAATGAGAGTATCTTGGATATCTTGTTGCTGCACAGAGCCACGGTGATCATGCAGCTGCGCAGTGAGTTCGGGGGCGGAGCCTGCAGGAGCTCCAAGCTGCCACACACCACCCTGCAGGCCCTACTGGTAACTAGACGCTCCCATACCTGTAGCCAAGGCCGTGGATCTAGTTCTGCCTCTTGCCCCGCCATCTTTCCCATCTTCCGATCGCACGTTCATTTACTAAAATGCCATTGCAAACTGCTGTGTGTTACACAGTGTATTTTTTGCCCAGACAGCTTTACATGCGAATACTTATTGCAACGAGTCATTGATCTGGTTCAAAGTTTCTGGTAAATACTGGTCTATCGCTGAGAGTCAGCTTGGATATCCTGCTGTTGCCCAGCGTCAGGGTGATCATGTGGCTGGGCCACGTGTCCAGGGGCAGGATCCTCGCCAGCTCCAGGCCACTGCACACCTCCTTGCCCGCCATAGCCACAGCTAACTGCTACCACCACCACATCCCTAGTTCTGCTTCTCTCAGCCGAGGCGCTCTGCCATCTTTTTTTTCCAACCTCATGAGACCACTTTCTAAAATCAGCTTCCCAGAAGACCTGCCTTTGTTGTTGTTGTTGTTCCAGAGATAGTTGGCGCTTTGCAGACTCATCCGCCACGGTGTCCCGCCTCAAAGGCGCAGTGGGCCTCTCAGGCTCCTCAGAGCGGTTCCTCAGCCCCTCAGATGCCTGCAGCAGCCACTGCCTCGAACTGACCCCTGCTTTAGATTTTCCTATACGCACAATCATGCCATCTGTGAATTTAAAACTGCACTTCTTTTTCTTTCTATTTATTTTTTAAATATTTATTCTTATTCCATGTGTTTTGCTTTTGCATATTTATGTGCACCACGTGCATGCCTGATTCTTGAGGAGACCAGAAGAGGGTGTCAGATCCCCTGGAACGCATGTTGCAGAGGGTTGTGAATCATCATGGGGGTGCTGGGAATTGAACCAGATTCAGAGCAAGAAAAGTAGACATTTAACTGCTGGGCCATCTTTCTAGCCTCCGAGATAGCATTTCTTTTTTGAAAGTGTATTTCTGGGGCCGAGGAGATGGCTCAGTAGATATAATGTTTGCCACGCAAGCAGAGGACTTGAGTTTGAGTCCCCAGAACCCATATTTGAAAAGCTAGAATCAGGGGATAGAAGCCGGGCCGTGGTGGCACACGCCTTTAATCCCAGCACTTGGGAGGCAAAGTCAGGCGGATCTCTGTGAGTTCAAGGCCAGCCTGGTCTACAGAGTGAGATCCAGGACAGGCACCAAAACAACAGAGAAAAACCCTGTCTCGGAAAAAAAACCAAAAAAAAAAAAAAAAAAAAGATTTGGGGGATAGAAAGCTAGCTCAGGAGTTAAAGCACTCTTGCATAGGTGCCCAATTCCCCAGCAGCCACCTGGGGGCTCACAGCCAATCCTAACTCTAGTTGCAGGGGATTTGATGCCTCTGTTGACTTCTGGTAGCACCGAGCACACATGTAGCACACATACATGTATGCAGGCAAAACTTTCATACATATAAAAATAAAATAAATAAGACTTGATTTAAAAAAAAAAAGCTGGGTGCAGCAAAGCATAGCTGTGACCCCAGCTCAGGAGTCAGAGACAGGGGGATCCCTGGGGCTGGCTGTCCAGCTAGTCCTGCTGAATCACTGAGCTCTGGGGTCAGTGAGAGACCCTGCTCCAAAATTAATGTGGACAGTAATAGAGGAGCGTCTGGCCCCAACAGGCACAGGTGCCTGTGTGCACACATACTTACACACCCCCAGCATTCACACACCTGCCCGTGACAAAATTGCATTTCTTTCCAATCTTTTATTGTTTTATTTTACTTCTCCCCCCATACCTTTACTGTCTTGTTAGAGTGACTGGAAACTCCAGAACAATGCTGAAGTAAGTGAGAGCAGACATCTCTGCTTACACTGCGCCTAGGAAGAATATTTTTCAGTATTTTATCTCTAAGAAAGATGCCATATGTGGAGACTGATATGTTTTTTGCACACTGAAGGCCTCTCTGCTAATGCAGCAAACTGAATCAGGCCGAATCAAGAAAAGCCCAGGTTTAATGGGTAAAGCATTCCTGGGTGATTCCCCAGCCCTGCAGAGAGGAGACAGGGAGGGGACCAGAAGAACCACATGTCTGTTTTCTGGAATGGCACTTATATTCCCTGTGGGAGTGCTCTTGAACCTCTCTGGGGGAGGAGCTGTGTTTGGTGGGCTTTGAAGGGGCGCGTTTAGGGGAAGAGATGGGAAGGGAGTTGAGGTGGATCTTCCACCAGATTCCTTCCAAACATTCCAGACTCTTTAGGTATAGGGATGCCAGGGTGCCAGGGGTTGAGGTGGGCACTCCCACCCAAACAGAGATGTATAAGATGCCTTTTATCAGATTAATAAATTGTCTTCTAGTCTATGCTGAGACGAAACCCAAGGCTTGTGCGTGCCAGGCAAATGCTCTACCACTGAGCTGTGTGCCCAGTCCTTGAACTCGCTACTCCTCTGCTGTAACAGGACCCCAGACCTTAGCACAACTGATGCATGTTAGAGGCACTGTTCTGACCTTAAAACCCAGCACATAAGCCCCAGTACTTTCCAGAAACAGGAACAAAGACCTAATCCATCAAAAACTTGGTCCGTGAGTCCAGGATCCAGGAAAGCCCCTAACTGTACTAACGCTGCTGCTTGGTTCTGTAGCTCGGCCTCTTGCTAACTCTTCCTGCTAAGTGAATTGTGCCAACTAGGATGTGGTCTTTGTGCACAAAAGACAAAGAACTGTGAGGATCAGGGCCAAATGATTTGGACAAGTTTCCAGTTCAGCCACCGGCCAGCGATAAAGACTTTCTTTTCTGCTTCTGTGTTTTCTCTGCTGGACTCACCTCATAACACTGCCTCCTCTCTGGTTATGACCTTCCCTGTTATCTTTTGGAAGTACGCTGGAGGAAGCCCCTCCCCATTCCTTGACTGACACTTTGTGTTGTCTTGCTTGATCAATTTTTGAGGGTATAATTTTTCCATCTATTCCAAGAACATTGGCTTTACTGATACATGTCTGTGGCTGGGATTTTACTCCACAGACTTTTGCTCTTAACTAGATGGATTGCTCTCTTCCAACTAGTGTGAATTTCATCTGATCCTGTCTTTCCAGTTTTGCAACATGGAAATCTGAACAACTATTTTAGGTCTTACTTTTTTCTTTTTCCTTCCTTCCTTCCTTCCTTCCTTCCTTCCTTCCTTCCTTCCTTCCTTCCTTCCTTCCTTCCTGTTTCTTGTTTTTTGTTTGTTTTTTTTTTTGAAGACAGACTCTGATGCAGTCCAGGCTAGTCTAAAACGTGTAGGTGAAGCTGGTCTCCGCTCCAGATCCTCCTGTTTCCACCTCCCAGATGCTGGGTCTCAGGGACATGCTACCACCCACAGTATCTTACTTTCTACTGTGAGTGTCTACAAGCAGACGCTCATCTACAAGCACTGTGCTGAACACACAAAATGGCAGTTTGCTAGAGGTTTCTTTTATGTTCCATCAACTCCGAATACTTTCTAATTTTCCTGGTGACTTCTTCTTTAACCCTAAGGTGATCATATAGCATTTTAAAGTTCGCATAGTTGGAGTTTTCCTGACCTGCTTGTTACTGACTTTTACACATTCTCTAGGATTCTGGCCTTTGGAATGCACTGGGATTCATTGACATTTATTGGGACTTATTTTGTCGCTGGTTTGGGTTGGTCTTGGTGAATATTCCATGTATTTAAAAAGAATATACTGGACATGGGAGACAAGCCTGTAAGTCCATCTCTCAGGAAGCTGAGGCAGGGGAATCATGAGTTTGAGTCTGGGATGCACGGTGAGGATTTGTCTAAAATAACAATGAATGAATGAGTCAGATAAATAAATAACAGGATGTCTGCTCTGTGGTCCACAGGGCTGATGGGACGTCCATTTCCTTACATGCTATTTCAGACCAGGTGCAGCAGCTGCAGAAAGCACAATGTCAAAACCTGCAACTGAAATTGCAAATTTGCTTCTTGCTCCTTTGGTTCTGTCAGCTTTTGATGCATGTGTTTTGCACCTGTTTCAGTGACGCAGCACACATGGGATCTTTGTGTCTCCTTAACAGTTCCACTCGTCATTATGAGGGTCATTTCTAGTAAGACTATGTGGCCTGAAGTCCACTTTGTGTGACGTTGACATAATCATTCTACTAATCTTAGGGCTCATGTTCGCACAGGCATCTTAACATTTTTAAAGTTATTGTTGTGTGTGTGTGTGTGTGTGTGTGTGTGTGTGTGTGTGTGTGTGTGTGACTGGGTGCCCCCACGCCCTGCCACACACACAGAAGTCAGAGGACAAACGCAAGTGTCAGTTCTCACCTTTCATCTTGATTGAAAGGGTCTTTGTTGTGTTTTGGCTGTGAACATCAGCCTAGCTGGCCTGCAAGTGCCCAGGGACTCTCCTGCCTCCACGTCTCCTCTTCCAATATGAGCACTGGGTTTATAGATGGCGCCCTATACAAACTGAGCTGAGCAACTTTAAATCCCATGTACCTGCCATTCGCTCAACTCACAACCAGTTTCGTCTATTTTGTTTATTTATCTTTGAATTAAATTCACACAGAATTCCAGGGTCCCAAAATTGGGAAGATGTCTGAATTGTGTAATTTTTATTTTCTGTTTGGCTCCTTCTCAGTGGGGCTTTATCAGCAAAATTCAGAAAGAGAAGGTGAATTGTCAGAGGCTGTGGCTCCTATTTATTTTTATTTGTCTGTTTTACAATGCTGGGGTTGAACCTGGGGCCTTGAGAGCATTAGACCTGTGCTCCACAACTGGGTTGCAAGTTCTACCCTGGAACTTAAAGCTTTTTGAATATACATTTGCTTTGTACATTTGTAATATTTACAAATTGATTGCTTCTCAGAGGAGAAAAACATGTTTCTCTATGATCAGTTTTATTTATTGTTTTACTCTTATCAGTGTGTATGGGGGGGCGTTGCATGATGGGACAGTGAACATATGCACACATGCACACATGTGTGTAAAGGTCAGAGGACAGCCTCAGAGTGTGGCTCCGATGGAGCTACCCTCTGTTTGAGACAGGGTCTCTCATTGGTCTGTATTCACCAATAAGTCCGGACAGCTGGCCAGCGGCAGTGAAACCTGCTTGTCTCAGCCTCCCTCAGGCCGTCGGTGGGATCAAAGGAGCATGATCCAGCCCAGCTTTTGAAGCAGGATCTGAACTTGGGTTCTCAGGCTTGTAATGGCAACACCTGACTGAGATGTCTCTCCAGCCCTTTTTAATTTCCATTTTATTAATTTATTCAGTTTCATTTGGTAGCTCAGACTGGCCTTGGCTTTCTGGAATTACAAAGCATCTGCCACCACACACCCCTTTGCCTTGTTTTGATGGCCGGCCTGTGACTGGGGACCCTGGAAAGAACTTCAGGTCTGGGAGAGGAGGAGGGGACTTCTTCAGGGGACTGTATCCCTGCAGGGTGGCAAGTGGGCCAGAGGATGGCAGAGAGGGTGGTTCACCATCAGCTCTCTCCAGTTACTGTGCCCAGTGCTCTCTACAGAGAGAGTGGCCTGTATTTCTGCTTAGCAAAGGCCCCTTGTCGGAGTTCCATTAACTCCTGACTTTCCGTTTTCAGACAAATGGCTGTGCTCCGCAGTCCCCGCCTTGGAGTGTTTTATATTAAACTCTCCTTTCTCAAATGGCTGCTGTGGTTTGTCTCCTGATGCCACCCCAGGATCTTCCAGACTCCAGTTCCTCCCTCCAACCTCTTGTGAAAACCCAGACTCATTTCCTTCTCAGATCTGTCACGGAAGGCCCATCTCTCATTCTAACCTGCTCTCTCCTTGCCTGGTCTCCAGACACTCTCTCTGACACACTAGTGCCAGCTCCCGTGGTCCCTTCCCCACCTCCTTAAACAGCCGAGCACACTCAACCTATCCTTCCAGGGAGCCCAGCCGGCATCTCCCTAACCAGATGAGCCCTCCTCCATCCCCCAGATGTGTGTGAGTCCTGGGGTGAAAACTGTAGCTCTCTGTTACTCCTGAGAAACACTGGGTTTTCTCTGGAATACAGTCCGCGAAGCTTCCATCACTCCTCACTGGTCCCATTGACAAATAGAATGCTTAGTTTTCCAGATGTTTCCTGTTGCTTCCCAGGACCAAAGTTCACGCCTGCGCTTCCACATCGACCTGCAGGCAGAGGCCTGTTGGTACACTTGCACACAGGAGACCATTTCTAAAGGAGTACGCTGTCTATAGAGCCGTGAGTGAACCTGGGTGGGTGGGGCTGTCACACGGGAGGGTGGAGAGAGAGATTCTACATTCACTCACTCATTCTTTCAGCCATGTCTTTCTTCAGCAAACGTTTGTCCAGTGTTCACTCTCTGGCAGTATTTTGGGTACCAAGGATATAGTATGAGTGACAACCACTGTTACTGGTCCCATGGAACTTATCTTTTAGTGGGAAGAAACGAACAGTTAAACACAGACATGGAACCAGCCGTGCTGGGAAATGCCACAGGAGACTAGAGATGGCAGTAAGGCCTGACGCAGCGAGGGCCTCGGAGGGGCTAATTAAAGGATATTTAAGAAGACTCCCAGAAACCTAAAGTCCTGAGGATATGTGAGTGAAGGACATTCTAGACAAATGAGGTAGCAAGTGTGTTATCCCTGGGGCAGGTGTGGGCTTAGTGTGTCAGAACTAGTGTCCAGCTAAGGTACAAAATGAGGGAGCACAGTGAGAAGCGACATGAAGGAGGCGCTGGGGACCTCAGTCTGGCTAGTGTGAAAACACTCCTGCTTGTCTCGGCCTCCATCTGCCGTCAGTGGGATCAAAGGAACGTGATCAAGCCCATCTCTTTTTGAGCTACAGGTGGAACCACTGGGCATTTGTGAACAGAGCAGAGACACAGCTGGAGGTGTGTGTGTGTGTGTGTGTGTGTGTGTGTGTGTGTGTGTGTGTGGTCACTGCCATTTTATAGGTAGAGACTTGTCCCTGTGTCAGTTGGCTAGGATCTGTGACTCCTTTTGTTTGTTTGGTTTGGTTTGGTGGTGTTTTTGTTTTTGTTTTTTTCCAGGCAGGTTTTCTCTGTGTAGTTTTGGTTCCTGTCCTGGATCTCGCTCTGTAGACCAGGCTGGCCTTGAACTCACAGAGATCCACCTGCCTCTGCCTCCCGAGTGCTGGGATTAAAGGCGTGCGCCACCACCGCCCTGAGACCCGTGACTCTAAAATGTGGACATGTGTTCTCCACCCTGAGGCCTCCTTTTTCCACGCCACAGCATGTCTCTGAGAAGGACAACCACAGGAATAAAGCAGGAGCAGGGGCTGGAGGCAGTGGTGACCGTTTGACTAAGGCGCAGGGTGTCAACAACGAGCAAGACAACGGAGTGCGTGAGGCCACAGCGCCACGCTCGCTCTCACCAACTGTGGGAAGATGGCGGCTGTGGCCTTTCGAAGACAGCATGCTCTCTGCCTCTTTATGGACGTGGTAGGAAAGCTCCAGGGTTACTGCCTGCAGCTCCCTGGAGCTCTGACACCAGCTGGTTTTGCGGGCCCTGCTGTTTGTGCTAGATGAGAGCCGTCAAGTACAGCTGAAACTCCGACTATGCTCAGACGCAGCCAAAGCTGCGCTTTCAACTTGAGTCTGTGTTCTAAGCTGTGAATTCTCGACTCAGGAGAGAGTGACGTCAACTTTCACATATGTGGTGAGCTGTTTTATAGGCCCTCGGACTGAAGAACTCAGGGCAGCTATAACCTTGGCAGCCGGAGCTGATGAGAGACCAGCTTGGCTCTGAAGCAGAATCTTCCCAGTGACCATAAGGACAGCAGTCTTGAAGTCTGACCGACATTCTCTCTGGGGAAACTGGGACAAGAGAGGAATCAGGGAGAATGAAAGCCAAGGCAGCCGCACAGAGTAGGCCAGTTAGGAGTTCTTCAACTGCATTTAAACGCAAGTCTCTGAGGACTGTCTAGGGAGATGCCCTTTCTTTCTCTTCTCAATAAATAAAACAGGATTTATCACAGAGGCAGGAGACACCAGAGAGGGCCCTGTGCCTACCGTCTTCTCTGATTTTTTTGCATATGAGACATGTTTGGACAAGTGAGAGGATCTCTTCTCAACCCAGGTCGGTCAAACAGGGAGCCCACCCTGTGACAAGCACTGAGCTTGGCCTCTACCTAGCAATGCATCCAGCCCTGCTCACTTCATGTACTGAAACAGCCAGCGAATCCAGGCATTCATCTCCCCTCTAAGCCCGACAACGCCAAGGCTCAGAGACAAGAAGAAGTGGCCTGTCTACCTGGACAGTGGCAGGGCTGTATTTCCCATACTGGGCTGTCAAGACACTAGCAGCTGGGGCTAGAGAGGTGGCTCAGTGGTTAAGAGTGTTCACTGCTCATGCAGAGGACCCAGGTTCAGTTCTCAGAACCCACATAGTGGTTCACAACCACCTGTAACTCGAGCTCCAGGAGATCTGATGCCCTGTTCTGGCCTCCCTAGGTACTGCGCGCACACACAAACTATACAGGCACACATATAGACACATAAATAAATAAATCTTAAAAAATATAAAAGATACCAACAGCCTACCCCAGGGCTTCATGTGTGATAGTATAAAAGGCAATAGCTGCTCTCAGAGTGTGAGGGAAAATCTCGCATATGAGACAGTTAAATCCCAACCTACAGACACATGGACTTGGCTGTGGTCCTGAGCACGCCCATGAGACAATGCATGGCTGGCAGAGAACAGCACTTTGTAGAGAAGGGGTCTTTAAGGGATAGCAGACTCACTTCTTATCCTAGAAGACACTTACCCATCTCTCTAAGTGTCCAGAGTAAGCTATTCTATGAGTCTCGCCTACTATAGGCACTTAATAATTATTTTCATTCTGACTAATTAATAAATCAAAGTCACTCTACCAATTGACTTCTCTTTCTCCACTGACCTTCTGAGACACACACACACACACACACACACACACACACACACACACGCACACACGCACACGCGCACACACACGTGCACACACATGCACACACACTATGACCTGCTCGGGACAACTTCAAAGCAGTTAGATAAGATGGGTCCAGTCTCACAGACTACTCCAGTCAGGACTTCAGATAAGCCCTGCCCTTTCCCATCACACCAAGACTGGGCAACAGCCAGCCCTCCCAGGACTTCATCTTTATCTCAATTTTTTCAGGGTCCCCTAAAGATACTGCCACCTCCAGACAACAGGAAGTAATTTTAAGGACACAGTGCCCACATTCCCAAGAGGTAGGGTGGGTGGTTTTTAGGTCATTCAGTGGATATTTGTCATCATTTAGGGGGGGTTGGTTACAAGTTGTTATTGGCCATGGTCAGGGAGGAAACTAAACAAAGAAAATAGATTCAGGGATCTCATTCTAAAAAGAAAATGGGGAGGGATTTAGAAAATAACAGGATAAAAGAGTAGATTATTGAATCTACTTCCAAACTGAAAAAGACTACTCTAGTCTCGTGAATTTTTTTATATTGATACAAATTTTAGGTTATTTTTGTTATTCTGTATATATGTTTCTATTCTTGTTTAAGATATTTTTGTATATTGATACAAATCCAAGGTTATTTTTGTATACTGTATTGTGTGTTCCTATTTCTTGTTTAAGATATCGTACCTATGCAGCTCATTTAAAAATGTAATATAAAGTTTTAGTCTTTGAAAGCTATTTAGGATAACAAAGAAAGACAGGTTATTAGTTAGTCATCTTTAACAATCAAACTTGTAGTCATGTTAGGTATGTTTTCAAGGTCACACAGAGATGTGTTTTAAATAGATAGATGGTCTTGAAGCACTTCAGAAACCTACAGAATATGACATTTAAAATGTTTTAATAACAAGGTTTTTCATGACTGTGAGACACATCTGCTCCTGGCAGCACTAATTTACTTCAAAAAAGAATGATGGGCATCGAAGAACCTCTGTATGGAGTTTGCTTTCAATGTGGCAGAGCTAGCCATTTGGGCAAGAAACTGCCCTTGCCTCAACTGCTGACAGAATGATGTCCAAATTGAACAAGCAGGACACACAAAAAGGCGACTGCCAAACTTTGCCAAGACAAGGTAGGACCGTCCTTCAAATTTTCCTGCCTCTCCAAAATTTCTGTCAGACATTCTAGCCCTGCAGACCAAAGATAGATGCCCCAATGGTGCAGAGGAACCTGGGGTGACTGTTTTCAGACAGCCAGATGTTTCTGTCATTTCTATAGTACAGAAGCTGTTTACTCTGCACTTCCTGTTTACTCAGGTAATATTATATTCCTCTCAGGTCTCTGATGGGGTTGAAGACTAGATAGTTATAGTTACAGTTTTCCTTAGTTATGATAAAAACCAAATTAGGTACAAAACTTTGGACTCACCAAGAAAGGTTAGATAATGGAGTATTTTCTCTGAATTTGTCAAATACAAATGGACTGGACATTGTGACTGTAATTCTTACTTGATAATTATTATTATTGTATACAGTTTTACTATGTTAGAGTTAAAATCCTTCCTTTTAATTTAGACAAAAAGGGGAGAATGTTGTGGGAGACCTGTTTGTGTTACTACTCGGAGACTGCCAATGGAGTCAGACCTTGGTTTGGAGGGTGAAGTCCACATTCAGCTGGCCAGAATGTACCATAGAGTTTTCTGGTCGACTCAGAGGAAGCTAGAGGGACACACAGGAGGAATAAAGAAGTGCAAGGAGAGATGCACAGGCCTTTTCCATCGGGAAAGTGGAGAACATTTCTCATCACTCACGGATCTCTCAGGTTTATTCCCTAATACTTAACTCCTGAGTTTTATTTTTTTTAATAAAACAATAAAAGAAGTCACAACATTTCTCTGCTTAATACCCATAAATTTCAGGGGCCAGATACGCTAGCCACATTTGAGTCATGATGTCTTTGTCCTTTGTATAATATTTAAGTCACTGTGTACAAGATAGAAAGAAAGAAAAGGACCTTTTCAGAAATGTTCCAGGACCCGTCAAGAATTGAAGCATTTCTGTCAGTCCTTACCACCACTTTGTTAAAACAAGGGCTGGGGTGCTGACAACCGAGCAGCTAATTGCTTTGGATACAAGCACACAGGGCCCCACACCCTCCTTTCAGAAACTCCTGGCTGTCCTGCCCAAACTGTTATTAAGCCTCCTTAATAGCCACCGAGGTTCTAGATGGAGGCTTTGCCTTGGGTCCACTTCGAAGGCCCAGGCCTTCCTCCACGGCCACAGCCCTGGTATTCCCTGGGCCCCTAATTAAAACGCCTAAAGCAGAAGCTCCTGTTTCATCGCTGGGGGCTCCTGAAGCCTTGGCTAATGCTCCACACAGATGAAGGAACCGCTGCCTCAGCCTTTCCTGTTCCTCTTCCACCTCATTGTCATATTTATTAGCCCAATTCCCTGTCAGACACAGGCCGGAATATCTAAAAAGTGAGGTAAGCGCTCTCCCGGGCCGGGAAAGGTGGCACGTCCTTATGGCTCCTAAACTTGGTTTGCAGCCTGTGTGCACAGCTCTCCTGGGCACAGCCCTGCCGGTGTTGCCCACCATAGGGACTAGTTCCCTCCAGCTGTAATTACCTGCCGTTCCCACTACTGTAAAGTGACTAGGTGGTTTGTTCTATTATCCATTCACTAAAATTTAGCAACCTACAGCATTTCTGAGAATTAGTTACAGTCTGAGGGGAAAATGAACACCAAGTTCACCCTCCCATCGTGATCTAAATCACATTAGCCTAACTGCATGATATTCAGAATCAAGACTACTTTTGCATTTTGCACTCCATTACTCCCCAGCCTCCTCATGTCTGTCTGTCTGTCTGTCTGTCTGCATCCTTACACAGAATGTCATCACATGAAGATGTGATGTAAGAGAATACCAGGACACTTTGCCTGGTATTATCTGTGTGGAGCATTAGCCAAGGCTTCAGGAGCCCCCAGCGATGAAACAGGAGCTTCTGCTTTAGGCATTTTAATTAGGGGCCCAGGGAATACCAGGGCTGTGGCTGCGGAGGAAGGCCTGGACCTTCGAAGTGGACCCAAGGCAAAGCCTCCATCTAGAACCTCGGTGGCTATTAAGGAGGCTTAATAGCAGTTTGGGCAGGCAATGGCCCTTTCCATTTTTCCTTTGTTGCGTGCTTTGTACTATGCACAATGAATGAATGCATCAGAATAATGGTATGTAGCGACCTACATAATGATATGTGTAGCAGTATATACACATACAATAATTTTGGGACATGTACCCAAAAATTATTTATAATTAGGCAATTATAATTAGTAGATATATACTATATGATGTAGTTGAAAACAAGTATTTGGCATCCTCCTTTTTTGTGAAATCTGAACACTTTTAAAAAAATGTATATTAGTATTTTATCTGCATATATACTTTTATGTCAGAAGGGGACATCAGATCCCACTATACTTGGTTGGGAGCCACCATGTGGTTGCTGGGAATTGAACTCAGGACCTCTGGAAGAGCAGTCAGTGCTCTTAACCTCTGAGCCATCTCTCCAGCCCCTTCCATCCTTTCTTATATGATGATACTGTATGTCTTGTCTGAAGCACCCAGAAACACGACACCGTCTTGGAAACAGAGGGCATCCCCGGCAGACATCATTCCTACCCATACTCTGATCTTAGACCTCCCAAATCCAGATCTATGAGAAACAAAATTCTGTTACTTATAAGTTATCATATCTAAGGTATTTTGTTATCAGACACCCACAGACTAAGATAACCGGATCTACGTCTTACAATGGTACCATTAGTGCAAAACTGGCCAGAGGAAGAAGGAACTGGATGTAAAGGTGCCATGGCCGTGGTCCCTGAGAGTGCCATGAGGCCTGAGCAAGGGCAGTGGGACGGAACAGAGGAAGCTAGAGGCTCTCTTGAAAGTAGATCATCAGTGAGGTCTTGTTTTCCAGTGTGAACTCACGGGGTGAGGAAGGTTGGGGATTCAGAACTGTGGTCTCAGAATGCTGAGCAGGGAGACCATGATCGCTTTCAGGAGGGCAGAACAAAGGAGGAGGAGGCGTGGGGGAGGGGCAAAGGATGAGCCTGGGTTTGGAAATGCTGAGGTTGGGCTTTCTGTGGAACAAGTAGCACAGATGTCCTTTAGAACAATTGATTGATATTTCAGCTTGGGTGTGGGCCAGCCAAGCAAGTCCTCAGGCTCATAACCGCTCCCACAATGGATGACTCCTCCTCCTCCCATGATGACTCCTCCTCCTCCCACAATGACTCCTCCTCCTCCCACAATGACTCCTCCCACAATGACTCCCCCTCCTCCCACAATGACTCCTCCCACAATGACTCCTCCCACAATGACTCCCACAATGACTCCTCCCTTTCCATGCCTGCAGATCCACTATGCATCCGGAAAATAGAGTGGCCCCTCTCTGTGCTCACAGGGTCGGTGGGGAAGGGACAGGTAGCCAGGGTTACTCCTGGGATGAGGGGGACAGCCGTCTGCCTGGCATTGGCCACTGCAGGCATCTGACCCTGTCCTGGAGGTTCAGTCTTGGCAAGGGGGGATGTGTCACCATCAGTAAGAACCTCAACACTAAGGTTGTCCACACTCGGTCTTCTTGCTATAGCTCTCTGTACACTGCCTACCATACCAGGCAGGGATCAGAACACACTAGAAATCTCCAATCAAGTGTATGGTGTGAAATGTGGACAAAGAAAATCAAAATCCCCAGGCAAGTCTCTGGTGCCCAGGCCGCTGCACTAGGGAGGCCTCCTCTCAGGCTTCGCATGCCACGTGCAGCTGAATAGCCCTCGTCAGCCATCCACACCACCCACCCAGTGTGAGCGGAGTCCCGTGTTACAGGTGGCGCTTTTTCCAAGCGTCTGTTTGACACTTGCTCATCATCTCATGAAGATGTCCTTAAATTAACTGGCTACTGCTGACAGCAGCTTCGGCGTAGGCTTCAGGGATGCAGGACTTTCGTTCTGACCCAGGGACTCTCACTGGTGCTACAGCAAGACATCTAATGCAGAGGAGCTCAGACTCAGACAACGAAGGATCTCAAGGGGACGCTACCCACCAGGACGGCAGAACTGGAGGCTGGAAAACCTGGGGGAAAGGGTGAAAATTGGATTCCTCGTCTCCACGTGCCGAGAACTCTCGCCGCCATTTCTCCCCTCCCAGTTGGGGTTCGAAGCATCTTGGGCTGGATCCGGATGGGAAAGGGTCTCAGGTCACACTAACAGAGGTCAGTCACTGGACCTGACTCAGCAAATGTGAACTCTGGGGGGTAGTCTAGCGCTGTCAGTGCGCCCCCTGCTCTGGGGGTTTCGTCAGTCTTTCAGACTTCACTGTGAACTTGCACTGTGGAGGAAATAGGAGACTCTTGTTGAAAGGGGATTCGGGGCCGTGAAGACCGCCTTCTCCGCTGTGGAGAGAGTGAGCACCTCTGTGGACCCACGGCTATCTGGAGTGAGTACAGCAGGAACAAGACAGGCCTCAATGTCCAGGGGATGTAGCCATTTGCCCGTAGTGAGGCCATCAGGAGGCACGGTTACCGCTGATATTTACAGAGATGTGGATGAAAGACGGGTAAGCACTGGGTTCCTCTCGTGTGCGGATGCCCTAACCAGCAACATGACTGTACTTGGGGACAGAATTAAGTAAGGGAAAGTGAGGTCATAAGGGTGAGACCCCAAATCAATGAAACTGGTGCCTTTAAAAGAAGAGAAGGAAGGTTGGAAAGATGGATCAGCAGTTAGGAGCACTTTTTATTCTTGCAGAGGACCCAGGCTCAATTCCATGCACCCTCATAATGGCTCACAGTCATTCATTCATGAGTTCCAGGGGATCTAAAGTTCTCTTCTGACTTTCTCAGGCAGCAGGCATGCATGTTGGGCACATATATACACACAGGAAAAACATTTGTATGTTTTATGCATAAAAAAATTTTGTCTTTTAAAGAAGAGAAAGAGACACTAGGGATGCACCACGGAGCAGAGGCCACGTGAGCACCCAGACATGACCTCCATGAGCCGGCCCTGGCAAACTCCAATACGCACTATGGGTGGTCTTTTCTTCTTAAGCCGTAAAACAGATGGCCACTGTTTACAGCCTTCCTGTGAGTATATCCTCAGAATACCACGATGTGCTTTGTGAACTTGGCTTGTTCTCCACTCGTTTCTGATCTTGTTTTTAGACAGGGTCTCACTCTCTAGCCCAGGCTAGCTGTACCTCATGGCAGTTCTGCCTCAGCCTGCTGAGTGCTGAGATTGAAGAGCCTCCGCACCCAGCTTGTTTTATGTATTGTGTGCTGCGTTCCTTGGCACTCCCCCATCCCCTACTGAATCCACCCCCCCCATCTCCCCATCACTCCTCATCCCTGGGGGTGGGAGCTTCCTCACTGTCCTAGGCAGCTGGAGATGTCCTGAGGGCCGTTACTGCAAACACAGATTTCTAGCACATTGGTAACGCTGGGGCTTCCCCGAGTGCCCTACTCAACACCACCAGCCATCCTCGACCTTCCGCTCTGCGGTGTGGTTCTAGTCCACGAGGCCAGGGCTGGAACTGTTCACTCGAAGACCTTCTCTGCTGCTTCTGCAGTCAAGTGTTGGCCGAGTGAGACTGACGGTGTCCAGAGGGGGACCCAAAAACGTCCAGCTTCCTTCGTGGCTGGGAGGCTTAGGTCTGCCACAGCTCCTGTGTGTCCTATCTTAGACCTCACAACTGACTGGCTTAACAGTTTTGCTCATGAGCCAGACGTAGGCGTCTCTGAGAGAGTTCATGCGTAGGTTTAACATTTGAATCAGTGGAATGGAGAAAGTGGATTGCCTTCCCCATATGGCGGACCTCATCTAATCTACCTAAGACGTGAAGTACAAAAATGCTGTCCCTCCACTGAGCCCCAGGGAACCCCACCTGCTGGTCTGCCTCCCTGAGACACTGATTATATTCTCCTAGGCTCCAATTCACTCAAGTATTTCCTCCTCCTTCTCGAGATTTTATTTTTATGTTATGCACATAGGTTGCTGTGTCTGCGTACATAAGTGCACCACAATCACATCATGCTTGCGGGGGCCAAAAGAGAGTGTCAGATACCCTGGAACTGGAGTTACAGATGGTTGTGAGCCGGCTTGAGTGCTGGGAACCAAGCTCAGCTCCTCTGCAAGAGCAGCAAGTGCTCTAAACTGCTGAGCCATCTCCCCGGCCCCAACATCAGCTCTGACTGGCTCTCAAGCCTACTGTAGCGTGGACTAGAATTGTATCGCTGAGTCAGCTGAGTATCCGGTTTACCAAGCGCCAATCCTGAACTTCCCAGCCTCGGTGACCACATGAGCTGCTCTTCGGATTGGATCTTACACACACGTGCACACAAGCCCTACCGAATGATCCTACTTCTTTGGAAATAAACCCTCTGTCCCACTTCTTTTTTCAGACAGGCTCTCTCTATGCAGCCCTAGTGGGTCCGGAGCTTGTTTGCTATGTAGACCAGGCTTGCCCCAAACTCAGAGATCCACCTGCTTTTGCCTACAGAGTGCTGGGATTAAAGATATAGATAATCATACATACTCTTTTATCACATGTTTAGTATTTATTAAATCTTGCATGTTCTACTTCAGTAAGTACTTTCTGGGAAATGTTTGGCTAAAACTTTATTTATTCAGGAAGTATCGTTTTAAATGTGACCTCTTGCTATGTTGCCTAGGCTGGTCTTGAACTCCTGGGTTCAACCACCCTCCCTCCCTCCCTCCCACCTTCTGAGTAGCTGGGGCTATAGGCATGTGCCACCGTGCTCAGCTAGAATAAATAGATTTTTAATAAAAGTTAGTCACACTTACAAATCCACATGACATCTTTAGTGTTGAAAGTATAAATCTAAGGGATCGAGACCCTCGGAAGGTGACAGTGTTCCAGTGAGAGGCCCCACGTCATGCACACAGGGGCAGGCCTGATGGGCTACAGAGGTTACTACCAGAAGAAAAAGGACATGAAGTTGGGAGAAAGATGTGGGAGGCAAGATCCAACAGGAATGGGGCGGAGGAGTGAATGTGATCAAAATACATTGTCTACATACGTGAAATCCTCAAATACAAGTATTATATGTAAATGAATATATTAAGTAAAGTGAACTACGTATCTGTTAGTTTCCTCTCTGACTATGCGTGCTTCTGACGATAACTGTGCTGTCTGGGAAGGGACGGGGTGGTTTACAGGGTGTGATGGAGCAAAGCGTTTGTCTCTCTCTTCAGTTTGCACCCAGTGAGATCCACCGGGCGTTATAGTGAAGCATGCCTCCCTTCTCAGGGGCTACACTCCTTCTTTCAAATGCAAAGAAATAATAGCCTGGGAATGATTGTAGAAGGTGTGTTCTCACTGCGTCCCAGTGATCTGTTGCTGCATTAAGAGCTTCGTGGCTTATGATAGGTCAGCAGTGTAGGGGAAATTCATTGAGGTTTTTTATCTTTTTTAAGATTTCAATTTTTAAAATTTTACATGTATAGTGTTTTGCCTGCATGTATGTCTATGTGTACCATGTGCATACCTGGTTTCTGAGGTCTGAAGAGGACGTTGAATCCCTTAGAACTGGAGCTATAGATAGATGTGAGCTGCCATGTGGGTTCTGGGAACCAAACCCGAGTCCTCAGCAAGAGTGGGAAGTGCTCTTAATCAGCTGTTTAAGGGGGTGAGAGAGAGAGAGAGCTCGAAGCGGTGGGGAGTGGCATGGCCCACAGGTGCTCAGCAGTGACTCGAGAGAGAGGCCTCTCGGCAGCGAGGGGGTCATCCTCCACTGGCACAATGGTGGAAGCCCAGTGAGCATGCCTGGCCCTAGGAGAGCAGGGACCAGCCTAGCTGGAGTTCCGCGCTAGGTGGGGCAGTGTTCATGACAAAGCCCTCTCCTGCCGGATAGAAAACACCCATTTTCTGAACCTGTGAACAACTTCAACTGACACAGGAACACAACATACCCCTCAGCCTGTTTCTGTTCCACAACAACACACTTGAAGCTGGTACTGTATAAAGAAAAGAGGTGTATCTGGCTTCCAGGTTTGAAGCCTGAAGACATGAGATTGGGTGGTCTGACCAGACAGACCCTCTAGTGAAGGCTCGCTCGGCTGCACCAGCTGTGGCAGCTGACATCCTCACAGGACCATGTGCGCGAGGAAGAGATCACATGCAAAAACAGGAAGCCAGAGCTAGACCGAGGGCCAAGCTTTCGATTTTCACAGTTTGCTCTCTTGGGAACTAACTGTGGTTCCCCCTCCCCCCAAACCACACTGGTCCCTTCTAAGGGCAGCTCTCCCAGCAGCCTTTATCTAGGATTCACTTCTTAATGGTGCCTCTACCTCTAGACCACGCTGGGGACCCTGCTCCCCAGCCCATGAACCTCTGGGGACATACACACTCAAGCCATACCCAGACCTTACCAGTGTGTTTACTTTCCAGGAATGTAATTGGTGCACGGATTGAAGGCAGGTTGCTCAGAATTTTGTCCAGAATTGCAAGAATAGTACACCATTTCAGAAAATTATGTTGCCAGCAGCAACAGCGGTTGGAGTCAGCTGTTACAGTCTGCACAGGAGCTCCTGGGGGCAGGCGTCAGGACCTGCGCTCTGGCAGCGGCGAGAATTACAACTCCTCACTCTGCCTTCATCCTTCTCTGCGCCTCAGACATGATCACACATGCTGATGGGCTAGCCTCAGGTTGTGGGTGTGGGTGGTTATGTCATCTAGGAATTTCACTTCAGGCTTGTAGCCAGGGCGTTGAAAGTGTTTGTAATAAAAAGGGAGGAGTGAGGGAGCCCTGCTCTGAAAACAAGTTTTCTGTGCCCACGCGGCCTTTCCAAGAGGGAAGGCAGCTAGTGGTTTCCTCTTGTAGGAAGGCAGGATCTGGAACAACTTAGCCTGGCTGAGCAGGAGCAGCTGGCACTGGGCATGAGAGAGCTCTTTCTTCTCCGCCCTCGTGGGTGAAATGCCCAGCCCACTGTGCAAACTGGAGAAGGCAGGGATTGCGCACAGCCACGTGACCCCCGGCAAGCTATTCGATGGAGGCGTCGGTGTCTCCTTCTGTGTGACAGACACAAACAGCCCCTCGTGTGCTGGCACCCTAAACGGACTGGACAAGGTGGGTGCGGTGTTACCCTTGCTCTCCACAGACACAGGCGTCAACTTGTTACTGTTGCTATCACTTACCACGTGCTCAGCCCGTTCCAAAGTTCTGCGTGATCCAAATCACCTTGGCGGTGAGGACTGACAAAGAGAACCGTCTCTGGGAAGGAAAAGAAGCTGTGGAGTTTTCAAGGATGCCTCAGCTCAGGCCCAGGTCACACCGGCAGGCAGTCAACTGGCTTTTAGCCTAGGTAGCTTGGCAGATCAGCTCTGAACATTCTGAGGACAAATGTGAACCCTCAGAAGAGAGAGAAGTTCTGGGGAAGCACTGGAGGTAAAGGGGCCCTGGGTACGACTGGGGAGTCCTGACAACAGAAAGGCAGAGGCTGAACCCCCTTTCTGGGAGGCCACCCTTCAGCCCCACACCCATCTGGGTGTCTGGGGTTTGCCTGGGGACAATGGCTCAAGTTATAAGTTCTCACTCTTAACTCTTTCTTCAGATGCCCAGGGTTTCCCCCTCAAGAGTATTGTTTCAATTGCTATTTTTAGCCTTCTAACTTCTAAAATAGAGTGAGCTGGTTGGAAAATGGGGGCTCACTCAGACCTGGGGTTCCCATGCAAATTCTTCTTATCCCATTCATTATCTGTGTTCAGGGAAGAGAAAGAAAACGCTGGAGACAGAGTGGCTGCATAAGGCAGCAATGGGGAGGCTGGAAACCTCAGCCGAAGTCGGGCCTGGATTTGTTTAACTGGTAACTCACAAGGACCTCGGCTGAAATCAACCGGCAGCGGCCAGGTCTCTGGCCTTACGGAAATTAATAGGTTTTCTGCACCACCACCCCCAAATAAGTTTCTAAATATTTTTCTCTTCGGCCTTGAAAATGCCAGATATAGTTATAAAAATGACCTGAACTATGTCTAAAAATAGTCATATCTATTTCAAGTCAAATACAGAAGTAGCCATATGTGCTTCACTATAGTTTTAACTTTTTCTCACTATCCTGGTCTCAGACCAGTTAGTAGGAATTCAAGTTCCTAACACATGACCTGAAGAGAGCTCTGGGCCCCTGCTGGGGGCACACACACACACACACACACACACACACACACACACACCCAAACAAGAGCTGCATCTTCACACTGTGGGTGGTAATTGAAACATTACGGGTTTGTCCCACTGTTTCTGCTTGTTTATAACCTGAATACCAAAGGTTGTACAGCCTCCACTTGGTTCTTTCTTGCAAATTAGACAGTAGAAGAGATGCACTCGGTTAGGCCCCAGCATATTTTGGCACCAAGAAGGAAAATTCCAAATAGAAGGGGCAATGCACCAGCAGCCACTGGATGAACCCTAAATCTCAAGGCAAATTCCAGCATGGCTGACAAATGGAGATAACATGAACCAGGCCAATGATCACAGGCTGAACAATGACAGACACCTATTGCCACAGGGGTGTTCTGTGCTGGTCAGTACACCCAGTGCCTTCTACAACAATTTCAGTCATTGTCTTTGGAACAAACAGCATTTCTTCATGGCTGATGGTCTGATAGAGCTAACATCTTCACAACGTTCCGACAGAGAAGGCAGTTGAGCCTAGGGAGGTGAGGGTAGGAAGTCAGCCTCTTTTTCTGGAAAGCCAAAAAGAAGGATGAGGCTCAGGGCTGGAGATGCCTCAGTCCATTTGATGAAGTTACTTGCTGAGCAAGCATGAGAACCGAGTTTGGATTGCCCACACCCCTGTAGGAGGCCAGGCATGGTGGGGCGAGCATGGAATCCCAGCACCAGGGGCATAGAGACAGGAGACTTCTGGGGGTCCCCTGGCCAGCCAGTCTGGATAATCAACATGACAGCCTGTCCTTGAAAAACCTTGTCTAAAAAAAAAAAAAAAAAAAGAAAAGAAAAGATAGACAGCTATTGAGGGAGTCACCTGACAGTGACCTCTGGCTTCCATAAAACATGAGTACATACATGCATGCATGTTCATGCACATACATATACACACAAAGAATGATTCTTGCATCAGATGTCCTCATAGCCCAGAAATGGTTAGGCCCAAAGGGATGTTTCAGTTACATCAACTCCTAATCTCATTTCCAAAATCAAAAGCATGAGTCCCCACGGCTGACTTCCACCACGTGCTTTCCCTCCACTTCTTCGGTTCCTTGCTCACCAAGGCACCGGCTGCCAGGCAAAACAGGACTCAGATCCTGAGGCCGTCCCAGGCTGGCTCAGAGCCTGTGCCATGGCAGAGCCCCAGATGTGGCCACTCTGAGAACACACACAACTGGAGGGTATTGGGGGAAAACACATCTTGTGTTTGTTCCTGGTTTTCTCATTATAGACATGATGTCCTGGGATGGTGTCTGGGTAAGAGAGAAAGAAAAAAGAGATGCCTTCCTTTTACCTAAAAGAAAACGGTCCATGCCCTGTCATCTGAGAGCCATGGGCCACCTCTCTGCGGCTGAATCTTTCTCTAAACTCCTTCCCTGGGTTCTAGCCCAGCACCCTTAGCCACTTCCCCACAGGGCCCCTTTCCTTGCTTTCAAAGAATTGGGACAATTCTTTGCTCTGCCTCATTTACATCTGTCCCTTCATAAATTACTTTATGACTTTCAAGCCATGATATCTGTTTTGAACCAATGAGATCTCTGCTGTATCCACCGATCGGCACAGGGATAGAGAGAGGGAAGAAAGAGCCTTTGCTACCAAACATTCACTTCCAAAGTTGAGTAACCATCGGGGTCTGGGTCATTGCCACCTTTTGAAGCACAGCAGACGCTCTTTTGCCATGGCATGGTCAATCATGGTCTCACAACAGCCGGCTCCATGCCTCCCTCCGCTGTTGTGACTTCTGGAGTCCAGCAGCCAGGGATGCGCACGGAATCTCAAAAATCCGCAACAGTGTGACTGAGTCCAGTTATCTGACCAACGCTTTCACACACACATACTTCATAAACGAAACTTCTGAAAGAACGTGCCCGAGGAATTGCAAGAGCGAAGAGACGTAGGTTCAGGGCACCAGTTTCCCTGCTGCAGCCAGTACAAGCAGAAGCTACGCCAGAGAGGCCTGCTTCGAGAGCCAAGGACACACTCCCTGGGCTTCAGGGTGTCCCCAGGACTCTGCGGAATGACTTTTTAGTTTAGTGCAAACGCAGGACTGCCCCTGGGTGATAAGTTTCTTTCTTCCCCGAAGGAGTAACCAGCCCACGTGGTAACCTCCCCACAAGGTGAGGAGTACTGTCTCCTTAGCTGTGGCTAAAGGGTTCCTCCTGGTTGCAAGAAGCTGGTTTATTCCAGAATGCACACCTGACTGAAGGCAGGGGCGTACTTGTCTTAGTGGGAACTTGCCTGTCTAGACCTTGACACTAGCATCCCAGCCTAACCAACAGTGTGTGTGTGTGTGTGTGTGTGTGTGTGTGTATGTGTGTGTGTGTGGTGTGATGTGATGTGGTGTGGTGTGTGGCTTGTGATGTGTGTCGTTCTGCTGGGGCCTCCTATGAGATATGGTGCCTGTGCCCCATAACCATCACTTTGGGTAAATCAGCTAAACACAACCAAAAAAGTCTCCGGCCTGAGCTGCCCAAGTGTCCATCCGAATCTTTGCATCTGATGACCCCCACCAATGCAGGAAATCTTGCTGAAATGCAGGCGGGGAGAGACACCAGGGGTGGGGTGGGAGGAACTGACACACCCACTCGCCAGCGCTGAAACCGAGATAAAATAAACCCAACGAGAACAAACCCGGGGGCTGTGCAGGCGCCGGTAAACCAGATTCGCCACTGAGGCTTCCAGTCACCTATAGCCAGAAGACTGCACTCCTGCAGACACTGGAGTTTGGGGAGGAAAAGGTAGAAACAGCAACATGAAGAAAAAGAAAGTAACCAACTCAAATGCAACCCCGACATTCTGAGCTGCTCTGGATCTCAGAAATTTCGCCAGGATTTGAGCGATCTTAATGGTCTTTGAGCCACAACTGGAAATGCCACAATAGATGTTTGAATTAAAAACCACTAGGTTTGCCAAAAGACCAATTGTTAAAAATTGGCAGCATTCCAAAGAACTTAGCAGGCGGCATGCTGCCCGGGGCTCAGAGAATCGCTAATTCTAGAGAAAGTTAATTATCACCTTATTGATAAAAGGGTAATTTTTAAAGCTTGTAGTATGGCTTTTGTGTCTCATTAATTAAAATTTAGAGTAATTTGCTAGACACCCTGGCGGCTTCTGTTACATTATATTTCTACCAAACCATCTGATTTTCTTCCTCCTAGGGACCATTTGAATCCCCCCATCTCTCCTCACCTGTCTTTGAAAGCAACAAAAACATTTTTAAAGGAGTAGAAATGTGTAAATCTCAGTCTTTTGGGAGACTTCAGGATTAAGACAAATATCCAAGGAAGCTTTTTTAAAAGCTCTCAGAAATACTGAATTTGCTCATCAATACAGAGAAGCCTGCGTGCTCACACCCGAGGGGAGACTGCTCTCAGAAACTTCACTCCTGAAATAGGAAAGCGATTTTGCTGTCCTTGATGACTAGATGGGATAAGGGTATGTCTTCATCTTCATTCCCAAATCCATTCTCAAACAAAATCTAAGGGGATGAAACCTGAGGAAGCTGGAATTCTAAATCCCAAGGAGCACACAGAGCTACCTAAGGACCCTGGGACGCTGAAGTGTTCAGAGGTACCTACTTAGGGAGAAGAAACATTGCCTGCCCCCGGCCAATGCTGTTCCGATGTGTGTGTCAGAAGGTGTGTGTGTGTGTGTGTGTGTGTGTGTATGAGAGAGAGAGAGAGAGAGAGAGAGAGAGAGAGAGAGAGAGAGAGAGGAGCCCT
>CABHPQ010152468.1:0-19099 GCA_902168405.1 Peromyscus aztecus
TGCTCAGTGTGGCCTCAGGCAAGGAAACTGAAGCTAAGGTCACGGTGCCTGGGAGGACAGAAGGATTTGAACCTGGTTCTTCTCTCTGTCTCTGTCGTCCCATGTGCTTCTCATGCGATCTACTCTGTCTCCTCTGCTGCCTCCTTTCTGGTCTCCAGAAAGACTGTAGGGCCAGGATGAGCACCCCAGTCCTCTTCTGACTCCTGCTGTGACAACACGCCTTGTGTTCCCCACCAAAGGCTTTTCTCAAGGCCTCTGTCTGCCTCTGCTCCATCTCCTCCCTTGTTATCAAGTGTCCTGCGAGAATATCATTCCCACTGTGCTGGGCTGTGATGGCTGCTCTTGGTTGTCAACTTGACTATATCTGGAATGAACTAAAACCCAAAAATGGAGGGCACTCCTGGGAGGGATTTTTGCTTAATTTGAAGTAGGTGGATCTACTTCTAATCCAGATCTGTGATGTAGGAAGACAATCTTGAAGTGTAAAGACACATGCCTTTTATCTGGGCCACACCTTCTGCTGGAAGCCTGTGCAAGGACATGGAAGAAGGAAGCTTTTGCTCTTTGCCTGCTTGCCCTCGCCTTGCTTGTGCATCCATTCCTCCACTGGCATTAGAGTCTGCTTCTTTGGGATTCTAGTGTATTCTGAAGACAAGCTGAGACATCATGCCTTGCAGACTGAGCAACTACTGGATTCTTGGACTTTCTGTTCACAGTCAGACTTTATTGGATTAGCCGGACCACAGACTGTAAGTCTTTCTAATAAATTCTCTCTCTCTCTCTCTGTATATACACACATATACATATCTACATATACACATATATATCCATTCTATAAGTTTTGTTACTCTAGAGAACCCTGACTAACACAGTTGCTTTTATCACTGTTGTGACCAAATGCCTGACAAGAGGCAGCTTGAAAGTCGAAGGGTCTATTTGGGTTTATAGTTTGAGATGACACACTCCATCAGTTCAAGGAAGGCATGGCAGCAGGCATGTGAGGCAGCTGGTCACACGGAATCTGTAACCAGGAAGCAGAATCTTAATTTGTAATCAAGACAGCAGTGGGGTGGAGCCATAAAACCTCCTGACTCACTTCCTTCAGTGAGGCTTCACCCCCTATAGGTTCCACAACCTTCCTGGATAGTGCCAAAAGCTGGGGGCCAAGTGTTCACACACACGAGCCCGTGGGGGACATTTCCCATGCAAACCATACAGTGAATGCCATTTTCCATAAAGCAGAAATTAGGCTTGTTCCAGGAAGCAAGATGATCTCAAGGTTTCCAAGTATGGGGGAGCACACAAGTTACATGGAAAACCCTGAAGGGAGTTCAAGCTTGGATCTGAATTGTGGGGGAATTTGTTCAAGCATTCAGTGGCAAGGTTGGAGGCTACAGAGTTTAAAGACACTTCTGATGGCTGCCCCTGAGCCAGGTGCATAGACTTCTGGTGTAGACAAACCTAATGGACAAGAACTGGTAAAGAGTGGTAATTTCTTCCACAGCCTCAGAGCAAGGCACCCCAGTTCCTTCTTAGAATGTGCACACCAGGAGCCATCATGGAAGGTTCTGAGCCAGTAGTGCCCATGACTGGCTAATGAGGCATCTGGGAAGACTGTGGGAGGCTCCCTTTGTGAGCCTGGCTTTGCTCTTGATGACACAAGAAGGGATAAGTCAAGGGCCATGCCTTCAAGAGGCTAACCATCTTGCTGTGGGATTACATCCAGCACACATGCCGGACTAGTAGCCTGTAAATCATTTTAAGCCTGGCATTACAAGGCACAGATACCAAGATTGGGGAGTCAGGGGCACAAAAGTGACTAAGGCTAAGTTGTGGCTACTTTCCTACAGTAGGCTAGCAGAAGTAGCCTCTGTAGCCATGGGGTTTGGGACCCATTCTGGCAAAGGGCTCAGTCTCAAGGGGACCCAAGGGATACAGTTTAGAGCTCAGTGATGGGAATGGGCAGTCTGGAGAGGGGACTGCCTTCTGAGCTGTCAAACACAGAGGGATTGCCCTTGTTAGGGGCTACAGAAGGCCGATAGCCAGGGCCTCTAGGTGAAAGATTCAGGGAGACATGCTAGATTAAACAAGTGACTTCTAATGGCTCAGGCTGAGAGTATTTGATGTAGATGACTTAAAGGTCACAGTGAGCTTAAGTTAGGTTCCCATTCTGCAGTGCCATGGTTTTAAGAAAGTGTACTGAGAAAGAGAAGGGCATGGGGCGGGGGTAAAGAGATGGCCAAGTCAAAACACTTGCCTTGCCAGCATCAGGACCAGAATCTCTATTCTTAAAAAAGCTGGGTGTGGTGGTCCATGCTTTTACAGTGCTGGAGATCCTGGGGCTTGCTGGCTAGCCAGTCTGATCCACTTGATGAGATCCAGGCCATGGAGAGACCCTGTCACAAATAAAAACTGTGGACAGTACCTGAAGAATGACACCTGAGGTTGTCTTTTGGCATGACATGAATATGTCAATATACATATTCATACATGTGCACATGCACCCACATGAATGTGTACCTGCCCACCTGAACGAGCATACAGACATTCGCGGTGGGTGGGCAGGAATGGGGAGGGGTCAGTGAAATGAAGATGTACAGAGGATTGTGGGGAGAGAATGTAAAAAAGGGCCAACAGAGTGAGAGACAGCTGTGTGCTCTAAGACAGCAGAGGGGCCATCCTGGGGGCACTTGGTGCATAGCCTGAGTATGGATCTGTGGGATCTATGCAGCCCAAAGTGGGCTCAGGGATCGGGAAAGTAAGAGGCCGCGTTATAGATTCCATCCAACTTCTTCTGGTGCAGGTCAAATTGTGTACTTCTGCTCAACCTTTCCTTAATATATAATCAATGTCCTTTCTGTCAGGAATGCTGAGTTTAAACAGCCATTATTAAAGAAAAAAACAAAAACTCAAAACCACCACAGGAAACAATTATCTAAAAGACGGGATAAAGAGAAAGAGGCATCGCAAGTTACCTTTTCCCTGTCAATCCGCAACGTTCGTAAGATAACTCCGAGGGCATATAACCGTGAAAGGTTATTTCAAACGACCAGAGGCTTGTTTTAAACATAATTTTTCTATTTTGGTAGAAACTGTGAAAAGGTTAAGGTCTAACCTGAGACTGTTGTAAAGAGGCAGCATGGAGGAGACTGGGGATTAGCGCTCAGGGGCCAGCTGTGGAGACCTTCTTCTTTAATTATGGATCACAGCAGACTTTGACAGCATCCTAGGGATCAATATGGAACACAGCTCCTGTTTCAACACTACTGCTCAGCAGTCGGCAAGAAATCCTTAAAAACAGGATGGAAATGACAGCCTCGCCTTAGACAGACAGTGGCTCTTACTTGAGAATGAATCTGTATTGGCCAAATCAAAGGAGCCCTTAGGGAGACAGAGGCAGAGGGGAGTTGGCCCACGACAGAATTCCACATGGTGCATTGAACTGGTCTCAGGAGTTGGGAAGAGGTGGACAAGAAGGAAGAGGGAGTGTGAAGTGGCTTCTGTGCATTGGAATGTGGCTGACAGGGAATGTTCTTGTGTGTGGTAACTGATCCAGTCAGGAGAGGAGACCTTAATGGGGTCAGAGCTGGGGGAACTGAGCAGCCAGAAGCCAGACTGTGAGTGCTGGAGAGCAGGGAATGGTAATCATTGAATATTTTTGTCCATAAGGATATACCCTGCAGCCAAGCTAAATGTGAGCTAGTTTATTAGAAGCAAACATGCCTCACTGGAACAATGAGATGCTATGGGAAGCCAGCTTGCCAGTGGGAAGTAACCTGCGGCTCCGGGTTCCAGGCTGAATGTCCTGTACTTGGTCTGTTTCTACTGGGGGATAAAGAGAGGGGCAGAGTTTCCTTTCAAGCTCTTGTCTGAGTTTAAGCCTGGAGTGGCTGCAGAGAAACAGGTCCTTTGAGCAATGATCCCACCTTCTAGAAGGGAGGGATCCTTTCCAGGCTGTGATGTTTAAGCCAAGCGTGAGGGTGTCTCAAAGAGCCCAAATGGGTGCATTTCTAATTTTCTGGGAAACCTTCCAATTTTAGCAGTTTCTATCATTTCCATTGTCACAGTTTATAGAAAAAAACGAAATGTAGGGAACACATGGGTATGTCTTACCCCTTTCTTAAGCCCCTGTCATTCTATTAACCTCTGTACTTACTAGGATCTATGTTAAAAATGTCTTTAATAGAGGGCTGGAGAGATGGCTCAGCAGTTATGAGCACTTGGTGTATTTCCAGAGGACCCAGGTTCAGTTCTCAGAATTCTCATGGCTGTTTACAATCATTTATAACTCTGGCTCCCAGGGATTCCTACCTTCTTTAGGCCTCTGTGGGTACCAGGTGTGAGTACAGTGCACTTATATACACGCAGATAAAACACTTATTTGTGTAAGATGAAAATAAATTAATCTTGAAAAATGTTTCCGATAAACTCCACCTCTGCTTAAAAATGACAAAATGAAAGTGAATGTGGACCATTCTCTTGAGTGCGAACTTCTCAGAAGTGTTGGCAGAGGCTCCACATGCCAGAGCTAAGAAGGGCCCCAGAGAGAATGACAGACCATCTAGTCTGGTAGTTTCCCAAGTTTTGCTTTTTACAGCGGCAACTTTATTGTGTTATAGTTTGCTTTTTGGAAACATTTTGAAGCACCATGATAAACATAAGACAGAATGAAAATTGCCTGGGGTAGTTTCTAAGGCTCTTCTGACATGCTAATGTTTTCCTCTTCATCCCATCAGAGCTCTGGATCAGCTCTTTGGACACTTGAGAGTTGCATAGCACATGGTTTTGGCAGTCATCATCGTCCCAAATGGTTTTTTTATTTTTATTATTATTATTATTATTATTTTTTTGCTTGGGCTCTCACTTTGGCAAACATGGTGACAAAGAATTGTACGTAAGTTGTTTGGCTGGTCCAGGGGGTGCCATCAGTGACCATCAGTGAGGGGGGTGATGAGACAGGGAAAGAAGTCAACACATGGTGTGTTCACGAGTAGGCTGTCACCGTGGGCCATAGAGAAGACAGCAAACACGCCTCAGACTTGTCCCACTGTTGTGTGACTTCCTGGGGAGACACAAATGTCTATCCACCCCAGATAAAAGCTGTCCTAGGTTTCTATTGCTGTTATGAAACACCATGGCCAAACACAACTTGGGGAGGAGAGGGTACATTTCAGCTTACAATTTTCATGTCATGTTCCATCACAGATGGAAGTCAGGGCAGGAATTCAGGTAGGAACCTGGAGGCAGGAGCAGAGACCATGGAGGAACTCTGCTTACTGGATTACTCCTCATGGCTCACTCAGCTTGCTTTCTTTCACAACTCAGGACCACCTGCCCAGGGCTGACACCTCCCACAGCAAGCTGAGTACTCCTACACGTATCAATCATTAATCAGGACAGTACCTCATAGATGTGCCTACAGGTTAGTCCTTGATCTTGTGTTTCTGCCTCAGTCTCCCCACTGCTCAGACACAATGTACTAGCACACCCGCTAATGTTTGTGTTTCTATGACTGGCTTATTTCACTTAGCACAATGCCCTCGAGGTTCAGCTATGTTATTATTATTATTATTATTATTATTATTATTATTTTTAAGACTTTCGTTTATGCCTTCGTGTGTGTATCTGCTACATGAGTGCAGGTACTACAGGATCCAGAAGAGGGGATTGGATCTCCTGGGGTTAAACACGACTATGAGCCTCCTGATATGGGTAGTGGGCGAAGGGCTCTCTAATAGGCCCAAGCATTGCAGACAGGTTTTGCCCTTTCTCCTAACCTCTCCTTTGTTAAACCTTTAGATTACATTCCTAAAGCTAGCCCCCAAGGTCTGTTCCCTTGTTTGGTTACTGACTCATGCCTGAGACTGATCACCAAGGTCCAACTATCAAAATACCAAGGTCCAGCAATCAAAATTCATTACTCAGCTACACTGGTTAACCTGTCCAATCAGGACTTATCAACTCACCCTCATAGAGACTTCCCCCTTTCTCCTTTAAAACCCACTTCTGCAGAAACACCTGCTGCCTGCCTTTGTCCGATCCAGGGGCCCTACTAGGAACTGAACTTAGATTAAGCAAGCATGTTTAACTGCTGAGCCAGCTCTCTAGCTCCAATCTATGATTATTAAGGGTAATCTCTAATCATTATGATTTTTCATTGGTTAATTGAATCCGATTCCTCCCTTCCCCAACACTCCAGATTTAACATTCTACGAGTTCTTGAACTTGTCTACAGTCTTTTTTTTACATTTTAAAACAGGAATAGAGTTTCCAGGACAACTATTACCTCTTGGTGGTCTTATAACATCTTATTATCTCTTAATTCTTATGGCATCTGTGATACCATAAGATATTTAAAGGTAAAGACACCTTTAAAGAGGGTATTAATATCATTTAACTTATTTTGCTTAAGCGCTACCTGCTCTATAGCTTCAAATGAACATAGATACTGCATTCATGCCAACCTCAGCATTATTTTTCAGCTTTTACTAATGCTAGAAGATATTAATCACAGTTGTGCTCTATGTTGGCATCTGTTTACTTAGTTCTCAGGCTTTATGGTGTCTGGAGGGACTGGTTAAAAGTCCCTAAGAAGAGTCAATGTTGATATATCGAATCTTTTCCTTCCCTTTTGCCTCTTAAATTCTGGAAAATAATATGCAGCGTTTGAACGTCTCAGCAGCCTAGAAATGCTTCGTTATTTGTCCAGAAGGATCCGAGATGCTGCGAGTCCTTAGCTGTAGTCACGGATCCCAATGGGATCCTGCTGCTGTCAGTATATTAGGGGAGAGTGCAGCGTCATGGCGCACTGCTGCTAAAAATAGACCAGACAAGGACCAGCTCCAAGTAGCTGCTGTCTGCTGCTGCTGCTGTAGAACCAGGCTGGTTTCATTCCATCTACACCTAGGAATCCTGAAGCCCGGCACTCAGTCACAAGCCCTCCTTCCTTACACCACACACACACACACACACACACACACAGAGGAAAAACAACCCCAAACCCTGGGAGATGTAGTGTTTTACTGAACATCTGGGTATGAAATAGATGGCTGACTGCTAATTAGGGCAGTGAGTTGCTGTCAGGCATCGGAGCCCCTCTTCCTGACCTCTCTCCTCCATCTTTCCATGTTTCTTTTCTGCTCTCTAGGTTTTTTTTTGCCATCACATGCTTAGAGTCCATGGCTGAATTCCATTTCAGAATTAAAGGGCTTCATGCTCTCAAACACTTTGCTGCATACTGGTACCGATTACAGTATGTATGGGGTGGAGCTGAGGCCACTGTGGTCCTCTCTCCTCCTGCAAGCCTCTAACCATTGCCTACAGTTGCAGAAGTTCTGTGGGTCAAAGGACATCATTTTCCTTCAGTGGTTGACACTCTACCTAGGAGCTTCATCAGCTTGGTCCTTCTGCTACACTGAAGGGGGATGTCAGGAGCTTTGGATAACAGGATTATTTTCTAGACATTTTAACTCTCCTTTGAACTATTTCCCTAGTGCTCCAGCTTTGTGGGTTTTAGGTCAGGATGGTGTGGGGATGGTGGATGAGAAATGACTGTAATCTAGGACAAGAGTCTCTTTCTGTTTGTATTCATCTCTAAGACATTGAGGGAGGGCAGGTGGAGTGAGTTCAGAGCCCATGAAACAAGTCTTTTTTTTCTTTTCTTTTCAGTTTTTTGAGACAGGGATTCTCTGTATTGTTTGGGAGCCTGTCCTGGAACTCGCTCTGTAGACCAGGCTCACAGAGATCCACCTGTCTCTGCCTCCCAAGTGCTGGGTAAACAAGTCTTTTCAACTGCAACATTTTTCTATTCTCAGGCAGGGGGAGTGTTGCCAGGCTGATTCTGACGAGCTCTGTGGAGGTGGGGTTTGTAGGGCTGTTGTAACACATGACCATAAGAAGCTGGCTTAATACAATGTAAATACAAACACAAACTTTTCCATTCACTGTTGAATGAGCCAGGAATAAAAAATCAGGTTGTTGGCAGGTCAGGGTTTTCTTGGAGGTTCTGCTAAGGTTTCTCCCTGTAGTTTTTGGTATTGTCATCTCATGGACATCTTTCCCTGTATTCCCCTCCTTATATCTCTGTTCTCTTACAAGGACACTCACTGGTCATAATGGATAGGGTATGACTGATAGAGTATGACTTCATTTCAGTAGGATTGTATCTGAATACCCAAATAAGGTATTTTTGATGGCTAATATTGATGGTTAGCTTGACAAGACCTAGAGTCACCTAAGAGACAAAGCCCTGGGCACATCTGCTAACTAAAGAAAGACGACCCGCCCTAACTGTGGATGGCACCAGCCCCTGGGCTGGGGTCCTGGACTGAATTAAATGGAGAATAACCAGGACACCAACATTATTCTCTCTCTGATTCCTGACTGCTGATAGAATGTGACCCGTTGCCTCACCCCCTGCTGCCACGACTTGAGAATATCCCAAAACTCTGAGCCAGAATAAACCCTTCCTTAAGTAGCTTTGGTCACAGCAGTCATATTTACAGTTACTAAGTCTTTAGGATGTCAGGACATTTTTAGGAGTTGTTACTCAATCTACAATAGGCAAGTAGGCAGATGTGTCTGGTACACAGAGTGTTGAGCATCTAGCCAGACCTATATAAAAGTAATTATGTTTCCTTTATCTTGAGATCATCTAACTTATAACTTTCATCAAACACAGGAAATTGTTGGTATTTATTTCTTCAAGCTTGCCTCCATCTCCCATCATTTCTCTCTTCTCTCCATCAGGAACCCCGATTACACGTGTGTTAGACCACTTGCAGTGTATTGGTGCATTGAACGTTTTTCAGTTTTTAGACTCTTTTTCATTCTTTGACTCTTCTACTGATATGCCTTCAAGCTTGCCCATAATTTCTCTTGCAGTGCCTACTCTGCTACTGTGTATTTTACGTCTTAGATATATCTAGATACACTCAGCCTTCTTATTTCCTTGTTTATGTTTTAATATCTTTGTCACTTCAGAAATTTGTAGATGCGAACCATGTATTTTGCTAATACCCACCCCCAGTTCTCGCCTCCAACTTCTCTTAGACTTCCCCTAATATATTTCCCTCCCAATTTTGTAGCAGGAATCTTAAATGGTCTTACTAATAAGAGCAAATCTGGAGCCAGTTATTGGGGTGAATACTGGAAGATCAGAGACAGAACAAGCCACAGCTAACCTCACCTGGCCAACTTCTCAGCTGGTCTTGTTTCCTCAGATTGGAAGCCTCTGTGTCCTCATATCCGAATGGCTCTCAGCTGAACTGTGCTGCTCAAAACCTAAAAGCTTAACCAGCCAAATGCTTTTAGTTCCTGGTCCTCACGCTTTATATATCTTTCTGCCTTCTACCATCACTCCCTGGGATTAAAGGCTTGCTTTCTGGGATTAAAGGCATGAGTCACCATGCTTGGCTGTATCCTTGAACAGATGGATTTCTGCCTCTGGAATGCTAGGATTAAAGACGTGTGCTACCACTGCCTATCCTCTATGTTTAATATTGTGGCTGTTCTGTTTCTGACCCCAGATAAGTTTATTAGGGTGCACAATATTTTGGGGAATACAGTACCACCTCACCAATTTTATGTCTTTTTTTGTTTTTAATCCATTGAGTCAAATCAGTGTTGCTCATGTGCATGGGTGTGGGCCATCCACTGAAGCATTGTCTACCTGCCAGGGGCCACATCCCTGAATAAAATGGACTCTTCCTCCTTCAGCAGCCATCAACCACCAATACCTCCTCAGCTAGGGGTGGGGCCTTAGCAGCCTCTCCCCCATCCATGGTGGAATTTTGACAACTGCCCCCACGGTTTGACAGCCCTGCCAGCGTTAGTGCCTCCGTCCTTGACTCGACTTCTTGCTGCTTCCCATTGAATTCTTATCATTTTATTGAGAATGGGGTTCTCATTAACCACCCCATCCAAAGGAAATGACAGATAATATTTGTTATTTGGATATTTTAAGTTCATTCTTCAGCACTTAGCACAATACTTGGAACAGAGGTTTTTCAAAAAGAAAATTCTTGAGTGAATTAATGTGCTCTGAGTATTAAATATTAAATATTTTCTTTTTCAATTTTACTGTAACAATAGAGTTTTTTCTTTTTAAAGAAAGATACCTTTAGAGAAGTATGGATGGCTTGAAAGATCAACACTGATTATTTTAAGATAGAGAATGGAGGAAAGGGGAGAATCATGGCTCCTTTTAAAGAAAGACTTACTTCGTCATCTTAAATTATACATGTCTATTAGTTTTCTGTTGTGGTGGAAAAGCATCATGATAAAGGCAACCTAAGAACAAGAGAGTTTACTTTGGCTTGTGGTTCCAGAGGGATAGGAGTCCACGGTGGGAACAGAGGTGTGCCAATAAGTGACAGGTACGGTGGCTCGAGCGGGAAGCTCACGTCCTTTACCACAAGCTTGAAGTGGGGACAGTGAGCTGGAGGTGGCACAGATCATTCAACTCCGAAAGCCTGTCCTCAGTCTAAAGACTCCACCTTCTAAACCTCCCCAGACAGTGCAACCAACTGGGGACAGGGGAGTCTGGGGGGACGTTCTGATTCCACAATGAAGTGTGTGTATGTAAGTACCAGTGCCCGAGGAGGCCAGAAGAGGGCATTAGAATTGCCTGGAGCTGGAGTTACAGGGGGAATTACAGGTGGCATGGATGCTGGGAACTGAACTCTGGTCCTCTGGAAAAGCAGAATATGCTTTTAATTGCTGAGCCTCCTCATACCTCTTTAGGTGCCTATGATATAGTTTGGTTTGCTTCCAAAAGTCTAATGCTAATAATGACAACAAAATTCCCCTAAACTCCCCAACAAAACTTGGATGAGCCTCTCGTGGGAGCATGGTTCTGGACTGGTGGGTTAGATGGTGACTCAGACGCTCTCTAGAGTTAGCACCATGGCTGGGCATCAGCCTGCAGGAGAAAAGGTGGAGAGACAACGTGGAGAGAGACTGTGAGTGACATGGAAGGTGAGCCAAGGTTCCCACCCCCGCCTGTCACTGCAGCGGGGACAGCCACAGATGGTCAGTGGTCAGGGTGTGGCTGCACACCCCCAGCTGGCTGGAGTTGACCTCCATGCATCTCCAGTTTGCCAATCCCTGTGTTTGAGGAAGGGAAAGGTAGGGTTAACCTGGTGAGAATCTGGAACTTTTATCTATCAGGCCTGCCTGAGGCAGAGACGTTGTTCTTATTCAGGTGCTGTGGCATGCTCTTGGCTCCAGTCAGCTGTGGGTTTCCATCAACCTCAGAGGACCAATCCTACATCTCTAGGGCTGAATGTGTGTCTAATAACCTTAACAAAACAAACAGTTAAACACTGTGTCCTGCTCTAGTCACCTTGCACAAGTGAGTTCAGTTGTGACAAAGAGTGAGCAGCCTGGGTTGGGTCCATCCCGCTGCCTTGGCATTTACTCTGCCATTTGTCCATGGGTCTTACGAGGGGTTCAGAGCATCCCTCTGTTTGTGCCTCTGTGTTTGTGACCTTGCTGACCACCCTGCAGAGCTCACTGTTTGAGCCTGTTCATGATATGCTTCTGTCTCTTGAACAGTGTCTGGCCTGTGCAGCCATGTTTCCTTGGGGCAGGGTCTCTCTCTTCCTCCTTGAGCTGTTCACACTGTTCTCACTTTAAATTGGCAGAGACCATCAGTGACCCTCTGCATAACCCTAGGTGTTATTTCTGTTAGTGGCTTTCTTATGGTGCTCACGATAGTTTCTCTTGAGTACCTGTTTAGAGTTACTAAACATCTTATTAGTGTTTTCTTTTCTGCTCCTCAGGATGTACAGGCACAGAGCTGATGGGTCAGGGACCATCTTCTTAATCCATGGCACCAGAAGTAAATAGACATCGATTTTCCTACAGTATAACTTATCATTCTGGAGTAAAAGGTCTGGGTTTGCTTTTAATGGGCTACATGAGTGAAAGAAAGAAAATACTACAAGAAAGAAATACTTCCTTGACTGGTCTGGTTTCTAAGCTATTTTCTCGTCTCTTGATTTTAAAGGGAGGTTGAAAGATGAGAAAGATCAAAGATGCCATTGGCCTTCTGGCTGTGAGTAACTGTAGAAGAGCTGTCCTGTAACTGCCCCCCTCCCGTGTGTGTGTGTGTGTGTGTGTGTGTGTGTGTGTGTGTGTGTGTGTGTAGAGATCAGGAGCTGACACTGAGTGTCTCCTGCTGCTCTCCACTTTACTTTTTGATTTGAGACCTCTCGCTGAACTTAGAGCTCACTGATTGGGTAGGACTTGCCATCCAGCGAGCCCCAGGGAGTCTCCCGTTTGCCTCCCCCTTCTATAATTCCAAGCACATGGCACCATGCCTGTTTTTTTTTTTTTATATGGGTGTTGAAAGTTTGTACAGAAGCGTTTACCAATTTAGTCATCTTTTCGGACCCTGCCTGTGATCCTTTCTGGGTTCACTCCACCCTTGCAGGTCGGGCTTAGGAAGGCGTGATGTTCTGAGGCAGAGATGCTGTAGTCTGATAGAGGCCCCCACACTGTGGTCCACTGCATCATGGAGAATACTGTGCTGTGAGTCTACCTCTTATTAGGTCCTTGGTGAAATTTGTCCACCCTGAGAAGGCCTCGTGACAAGGAGAAAACTATTTTGGTTGGAAACATGTGTTGCAAGATATTAAAATCATTTATCTTCCAGGAACATGCCCCCTGCCTGATATTAGGTAGGTATTGATGACATTGCACTTACTGGTATCGTAGGGTTAACCTACACAAACTGAGGAGAATGAAATCTGAAATAAATTCATTCATGAATAGTGAACTATCAGACAATTTCTTCCGGTCTGTTTTCTGGAATGTTTTCTGCATATGGGCATTATGATAAGAGTTCCATAGTGCTGTGTTTCAGAGGAACCCGGAGGAGAATGAATATTGTAGAGTATAGAGCAATGGAGGGCTTATGAGATGGCATCCCTGGGCTGGTCTCAGGGCGTGGCTGGAGAGGAGCGGAGTAGGCTGAAGCTCTTTCATCAGAACTTGTAGAGACGATTTCTAAAGCTCAAAGTCCCACAAGCACTCAGCTTGCCAACAAGCTATGATGGATCTAAAGAGTTTGTGAACTCAGACACAGGGAAGGATAAGATCCCAGGTCTCCAGTGTTGGTCACTAAACTCCGTTTCACAGGCTGTAAAACACAAGCAGAATATCGTGAGTGTTCGATTTTTGTCAGCCTTAAGAGTGAAGAGGAAACCCGGTCATAAAAGTTTATAAGAACACCATATTTCCTTTATGTTCTGGAACATTTGGGAAGAGGAGATGAAGAATCATGGGAGGTTACACATGCAGGGCTGTTGAACTTAAAAAAAAAAACATAGAGAAAATGGTCCTTTAGACAGACATTGATGGCTTGTGGATGTGTTAGCTACTTTTTGAATTTCTATGCCCAAATTCCTGATAATAAAATACTCAAGGAAGGCTCTTGGTGTGGCCCAGGGTCTTCCTGTCCCTTTCATTCCTGTCTGTCCAGACCTGCTCTTCATCCTGCTGCAGGTTGTCTGTGAAAGTCCCTCCTCCTCCCCCACCTCCATTCCCTGGGGGTCCCACCTCTTAGTGTGGACCAGATTAGTTCTTTCCCGATGACCCTCTCAGCCTTCTCTTCTAGCCCATCTCTGTTCCTCTGTGTCAGCCTCTGATCTATAGAAACACTTTCTACCAGGGACCCTCAGTGGCCACATTGAGCTGGGTAGAGGTAGGCAATTTCCACTATTCTTCCGGTCTCCCATTCCAATCTTTCCAGATTTACTCTTTTTTTTAAAAAAAAAAATATTTATTTATTTATTTATTTATTTATTTATTTATTTATTTATTTATTTATACTTTATGTGCATTGGTGTTTTGCCTGCATGTATGTCTCTGTGTGTGTTGGATCCCCTGGAACAGGAGCTGCAGACAGTTGTGAGTGGCCATGTGGGTGCTGAGAATTGAACCTGGGTCCTCTGGAAGAGCAGCCAGTGCTCTTAACTGCTTAGCTATCTCTCCAGCCCCTCCAGGTTTACCCTTAGTCATTTAGCAGCCTGCCTGCAGGAGCCCCTCCTCCTACTAAACCCCAGTCTCTGGGGACTCTGCCTCTTGGTGCAGACCCTGGTCATCCTAGCTCTTTCCCATGGCCCCTCTTAGCCTCCCCTCCTAGCCAATCTCCATTCATTCGTGTCACCCAGTGGCTCTCAGAAGCATGGTCAGGGACCTCACAGCCACCACACTTGCTTAGTATCTCAAGGAGGCAACAGCAACCAAAGAATGGCATATCTACCCAGCGAAGACAAGACTAGATATTTATACCAAGAAACACCTCAAACATCTTAACTCCAGATACCTAGATCCCAGTGCAAAACCACAAACATGACAGCCTAGCCAATCTGGGATCTGAACTCAGATCTCCATGCTTGCTCAGCAATCACTTTACAGTCTCTAGTCTGGGCTTTCTCTTGTAGATCAGGTGTCCTACACTCTGTGGTTGGGTCTACCCAGGACATTTAGTGCCAAAGGAGCTTGCTGATGGGAAGTCCAAGTCCATGGGAAGGCCCATGGGTTGCCTTTCCCTGCTCCTGAGCTCATGGTGCCACCTCAGGATCTTCCTCCTCATAGCATCTAGTCACCACTCCTGATTGAGGTTGGCTTGCTGTGGAATGGAGACAGTCTTTGCAAACCATATATTCACTAGGGAGTTAATACCCAAAGCACACAAGAAACTCCTTACATCTTAGCAGCAAGAAAACAACTTAGAACTGATAATCATATTGCTATAAAATGGGTTGAAGACTTGACGAGAGGTTAAAGAATATCAAGAGGGCTTGTGACACAAAACTATATGCCATCAACATTCTTTGCCTTCGAAGTGCAGGGACATCTCTGACAATCTTGTTTAGCTCTCTGTATCCTTAAAGCATGCTGGTTATCGACAACAGGGACTTGAGTCTTCTGTAGCTCTCAGTGAGTGGCACACAGGGTATGACCCTTCACCACACGGCCATCTTTGTTCCTGCTGTTGCCTCTGTGTCCGAATGGCCACCTGTGGCTCCCAGGCTCATCATTTTCTCTCCCTTTTGGGAAAGCACATCATTTCTACCAGCAAATAAGTATCTGACAAAGGCCAGTTACAATTGGTTTGTGGTGAGAGATGTGTTGCCAAATGGTTTCCATGGTTTCAATGAGTGCTAAAACAATGTTGTGTTTTAGAATGATGATGGATTCATTAGGACACAGAGGCTGTTATGTTATATGGACCACAGATGTTTAGCATTCAAGCACACATGGAAATACAAAAAATGTTTCTTTTCTTTTCATTTATGAACATTTCCAGATGCCATTCCAACATTTTTTTTAAAAAATCACTTATTTTTTTTTTTCTCCACTAGTGGAGAAACTGAACTTAAGGTCAATTCTGACTTTTACTTACTTAGAATTAAGCAAAAAGATTCCCCCAAATTTTAGTTGAATGTAACAAACTCATCATTGAAAATGTCAGCTTCAGGGCCTGGGGAGATGGCTTAGTTGGTCAAGAGCTTGCCACACAAGCATAAGAACCTGAGTTCAGGCTCCATGTCAAAATGGGAAGCATTTGCCTATAATCCCAATGCCAGTGAGGCAGAGACAAAGGGATTCTTGGCTCACTGGTGAGCCAGTTTACTGTAAACAGTGAACTCAGGTTCAGTGAGAAACCCTGTCTCAAAACATAAGATGAAGAGAGATAGAGGAAGACACCCAACATAGACCTCTGGGTTCTACACATACAGACACACATGTGTGAACACCTATGAGCACAGAGAGAGAGAGAGAGAGAGAGAGAGAGAGAGAAGAGAGAGGAGAGGGAGGAGAGGAGAGGGGGGAAAGGGGGAGAGGGGAGGGGAGAGAGAGAGGAAAGAGGAGAGAGGGAGGAGAGAGAGAGGAGAGAGAGGAGAGATGGAGAGAGAGAGGAGAGAAAGATGGAGAGAGAGAGGAGAGAGAGAGAAGAGAGAGGAGAGAGAGATGGAGAGATGGAGAGATCAATATAGAGTGTCAGCTGCTAAGATCTGCTAAAAATCCCCAATCCAAGTGTATTTCAAGTTTCTTGCTTGCCCAATGGCAGTGGGCATAGCCTGTCATAAGAATTTGCCATAAAGTGTGATTTAAAGAGGTTTTAAAGTTTACAGATACTAATTTTTAGTGATTCAGCAAGAAAAGAATGGCTGGAACCTGTTGGAGAAATACACTAAAACCACATTTTTCTTCCAACCCTGAAGTCTTCCTCCTGAGGGTGAAGAGAAAGAAGTCTTTAACTACTAAGAATAAACCCCGAATGTGGTATATACCATAAGAATTCACCAAGAGACTGCACAAGCAGAAAGACAGCTCAGTCACAGATAGCCACCTGCTACAGTCCAGTCTGAACTGGATAAGTATCTGGTCTTCAAGTAAGAGGACTGGATGGTATGAACCATCTGTCACTCATAACTCATTTTCCTACTTCACCAGGATGGAGAAGTGGCCATCTGCATAGACTACTTAACTTTAGTCAGAGAACAGACAGACCACATATTTTGATAGCAAGAGACAGTTTTGGAATTTAAAGCAAGGAACCCCTCCAATTGGGCTCCTACATACAATAGAAGCCGGAGACAAGGACACCATCTTTCTTGCTGTTTGCAATTCAAGCAGATGTCTTCCAGATTCTTGAGAAAAATATTTATAAAGTACACAGAACAGGCAAAAGGCCAACTTGGTCTTCCAAATGACATATAATATATATTATAATTCAAAGCTTTCTAAGGTAAGTGCTCTGAGCAAGATGGGAAGGAAATGTTTCCCTTCCCTTCCCTCTCCTCCCCTCCCTTTCCTTTCCCTTCCTTCCCTTTGACATAGGGTCTCTGTATTCCAAGCTGGCCTTAAACTCACTATGTAGATGAGGATGTCCTTGAACTTCTGATCCTCCTGCCTTCACCTCCCAAGTGTTGAGATTATGGGCACAAATCACCAAGACCAGTTTGTGTGGTTTATTATGTATAGAACCCAGGGCTTCATGCATGCTAGGCAAGCACTGTACCAAGAGAGCCACATCCTCAGCCCTCAGATACATATCCTTGACAGGGATAACTTCTCTTTTATCCAAGGTAGTTACCGCAATATTCAAGGTTATATGGTTATTTTCCTCGGAGGTTTTGACATCACCATTTAACCAACTCCTTATTTCCTGTTAAAGTCCTCCCCAAAGATACCTTTTCATGCTTTCAAAGAGAAATGAATTTTGGGAAAGTCATGGCTTTCTCAGCTCGTGCTGGCCACATGAGGAGATGTCTTATTGCAGATTTTCCCGAGAAGTTTATAATCTTTATCAACGGTTAGCAAGTCAAGCCTTTTCTCAGTTTGCCTGTGGTCTGCTCTGCAGTTCTTCAGACGTTCAGTCCTCTTTTCCCTCCCAGATCAGGCTGCATTAATCTGCATGTGTGCCTGGTCCCCATGGAGGCCAGAAGAAGGCACTGGATCCCTTGGAACTGGAGTTAAAGATGGTTATGGACAACCATGTAGATGCTGGGAGCTGAACCCGGGTCCTCTGGAAGAGCAGAAAGGGCTCTTAACCACTGAGCCATCTCTTCAGGCCCACCTCTTTAAGCCTCTTCTCTTTTGAGGCTTAGTAGAACAATCTGGAAGACAAGGAAACAATAATTACATTAACAGCAGAAATGGGGCAAGAAGAGCATGTCAATCAACAAACTAGAGACAAAGACCAAAGGGATCAATACAGGCATGTTTATAGGAACCAGGAACCAATAAAATGGGTAGTAAATTCATCAAAGGATGAGTTTTAACATTTAAAAGCTTGTTTTAAAACTCCTTTGCAATTGATCATTCTGTCTACAAACCCGCCTGAAACTGTGCAGCAGCTCTGCATGGAGCTCTCAACCTGCGCCCAAAATCACAACACAGACTCTGGCTGAGGAGCCTGTGCTTGAGGGCTCCTGCTTGCCCCAGTCACCAGTTGTGGTTTGACTGGAAATCAGCAAATGCTTTCTTATTTCTCTCTAGAGAAGGAGACGGGGGACATGTTCCCTGGGCTTGAAAGTTGTTTTAGAAAAAATAAAACCAAACAAAATTCTTCCTCTGGATGCTCAGCTATCCCCATACCACAGAGAATGAGTTGAGTATGGAGGATCCATCAGAGCTCAGGGAACTCACAGGTACTATAGAAGGAGGAAGGGATTCCCCCCAACTTCCACTGTGCTATCCTGGCTCCAGGGTGCACTTTGTTTATTTATTTATTTATTTATTTATTTATCTATCTATTTATTTATTTTAATCTATCTATCTATCTATCTATCTATCTATCTATCTATCTATCTATCTATCTATCTATCTATCTATCTATCTATTTATCTCAAGGTTTTTCAAGGGTTTCTCTCCTGGATCTTGCTCTGTAGACCAGGCTAGCCTCAAACTCATAGAGATCCTCCTGGCTCTGCCTCCCGAGTGCTGGGATTAAAGGTGTGCGCCATCACCACCCAGCCTCCAGGGTGCACTTTGAATGGAGTGGGAATGCTCTGCAATGTTCCATTCCCTTTTAAGCCTGCCTCTGCTCCCCTGCTGCTTTGTCGGGACCACAGACACTAATATGGCCTCCTATGGTAGCACAGACTATGGATGTCCTCTTGGTCTCTAGTGGTAGCGTGGGCCTCAGACATCGTAGCCCAGACCGCAGACATCCACATGAACCTCAGGTTTCAACATGGCCTGGGACAGCAGCAGGGACCACAGATACCAACATGGCCTCTAGGGGCAGCACAGATCGTAGACGTCTTTTCAAGGAGGTCCCATCCAGAAAATGAACTGTTCTTCATCCCAGGATATCCTGTTGTTGCTCAGAGCCAGGGCCATCGTGCCTCGGGGCAGTGTGTTTGGGGGCTGAGTTTGCACAGGCTCCAGGCTGCTGCACACCGCCTTGCCGACTCTACTGGCAATGACATGTTCTCCTGTTGATCACAGCTGTCATCGCCTTTGTGTCTCTGGTTCCTCCTCACCACAGTGCACACACCATTGCACTCCTCTATCTTCCCCTTCTCTCCATCTCATCGTATTTGTTCATGGTAACGGCGTTGGAAACTGCAGTGTG
>CABHPQ010152469.1:0-29877 GCA_902168405.1 Peromyscus aztecus
CGAATGTGTTCTATTACTCTTCTCTTAGTTCATAATGCTTGGCTGTCCTTCTGACTCTCCTCAGACTTAGCACTTAATGTCATCTCCACATAAGGTAGCTTTCTTGATGGATTTTTCTGTCTGTTTTCCCTATTGCATGCAGGTCGCCGTTCAAATGGCACCGTCTAGAATAGAGCTTCCATGGCCTTGTTGCCCCAGACAGAAGTTTCTGTCACTTTTCTTGCTCTTTTCTCTTTTCCTACTTTGTTTTTCTTCATAGTTCCCACCGCTTCCTGACACCATGTATTTACTGCTTCTGTCTGTATGGTCTGTCTTGCCGAGTAGAACGTAAGCTCCATGAAGTTAAACATCATTGTGTCTAGTATTAGATTTCTAGTCCCTCCAAATATAACACTCTCCAGGCCAGTTCAAGTTCCATTTATTTCATGAACTTTTCTCAATTATAATCAGAGCATAATTACAACCTCTGGATATCATCGATCATATCTACATACAAATACATTTGCATATGTACTTTATGTCTATTATTCATTTTGCAGTTTCTAATTATTTATCCATAACTTAAGTATTCTCTGTATCATTGCCTTAAACTGTTTCAAAGGAAGGCTTGTGTCTTTCTTTTGTCAAGATTACATAAATATCTCATATATATACTTATGAAAAATGCTTATTGGACAAATGAATAAATGAATGAAATTAAAATGTGCCCTAGTGATCTGAACATTGGACTTTCAACAAACTTGTTCTCAGTTTTTAGATTAATTCTGAACTTTGAGAAGGGTGTTATTAAACATAATACATACTTCATACCTGGTAAATATCTTTTCAGTTTTCATAACCGAATGGTACTCACACACTAGTCCATAAAACATGACATATACTCTATCTCCTCCATCCATCCATTTATGCATGATAACAGTGACATCAGGGTGTGTGTGCAGATGGAGTCTGGTGGAGTACTTGACCTAAAGTATAGCTTGGTTACTGGCAAACCACACTACCTCTTTAGCAGTAATTTGAAGATGTATATTCTCCCCCCCCACACACACACACACATACACATATTGTTCCATTCTAAATGGGTGGTAAACATTTAATCAATAATAAACATATACCACAATCTAATGTGATGTATTAGTTACAGAAGTGAATGGGAGATCCTAACAAAGAAACAAAAGCATTCAGCTCTCCCTATTACTTGGGAAAATAGTATGGTCAGAGAGGATTCAGGTAAAAGTGACTTCAATTTAACTTTGATGAATCAATGGAAATTACCTAGACAAGTGAAAAGGCCAAGATAAGTGCACCTCCAGAAGATCCAGAGCATAACATTAGAGAGAACCCCTCCCAGGAAGTGATGGGAGCCGAAGCCATTTCACTTCAAGCCAGAACTTGAAATGTTTCTAACACAAACACATAGTCTGCCATGCTATGACTGAGTTCCGGAGTCCCTTTCTGGAATGAGATGAAGTTCTCTTCGATATAATTACCCCAATGCCTGCACAGGGTTCAAGCTCCCAGCTTCAGGCTGTTTAGGTGGCTCCTGAGGCTTCTGCCTGGATTGATACATAGAGATGCTAATTTTTGTTTGCATTTTCAGGGCATCTCTCTCTGAACAGGCAGCCACAGGGTAATAGTGACAGAAATGAAGAAATGATCCATACATACTAGAACTAGGCAAATTCTGAGCTCCTAGCCCGGGACCAGGTCCTGGAGAGCAATAATGCTCTCATTAATCTGGATCTCTGTATACTACAAAATACAACCACATGTAGATTCAGAAATAAGGTACAGTGAGGAATATCTGAGTTGGAAGATGCTCTGAGGATAAAATATTCTTATTATATGAAAAGTGGAGACTCAAAACTGCCCTGGTTCACTAATTAAAGTATCTTTCCAATTTCTAATCCTTTCCCTTTCTAACTGCAGGGTGGCTGTTGGCAAGAGCTGCCCTCCGCCCGCCAGCTTCTGCACAGAGTCAAGAAATCAACATTATAATCATGCATTGTTTCCATAGGAAGCACTCCCACAGCTCGGAGCAAAACAGCACTTTCTAGATCCTGCCAGAGTGTATGTGGCAAAGAAAGATTAATTAGCTGCTCACTAATTGACAGTATTTCCCACCACATCTGCTTGTGCCTGATGTGAGTTTAAATGTCTCTATTTAAATGCGTAAAGCTGATTGAATGTGTATAAAATTTAATGTCCCTTTTCAAACTTCTGAGCTGCCTAGTACTTGGTTCTCTCTCTTTAGATAGTGGAGATGTCAGGGAGCATGGGCACAGATGGAGTCTACTGGAGTATAGGACAAGAGGCACAGCCTGGTGACTGGCAGACCATACTGCTTCTTCAGATTTTTCTTTTTACTAAGGTGTTAAATGAGATCCATGGGTTCCTGTATTTCAGGTCTCTTAGGATCTCCGATACTTTATCAAAGCAGGGTTCAGGAGATCTTTTCACCCAGCAAAACTTTCGGTCATGGTGGAGAGGCTCAACAACCATACCATTTATCTCACAGGCTGAAAACACTAGGTTTGTTTCTTTCTGGTTACACCTTAATGTAAACCCTACATGGAACAACATGTAGAAACATGACTATAAAACTGGAGTTTAAATTGTATTTGTTTTTAATTAGTTTAGATTTAAGTAGTCCCGTGTGGTGGTGGGGAGCTAACATTTTGGTTCTAGTGGCTCTGGAGGGCTGACGTTGGTGTGTAAGTGGACATCGGTGAAGACTTCATTGCTGTGGGATGGTCTGTATGTCAAATTGCTCTGATTGGTCAATAAATAAAACACTGATTGGCCAGTGGCCAGGCAGGAAGTATAGGCGGGACTAACAGAAAAGAGAATTCTGGGAAGTGGAAGGCTGAGGCGGAGAGACACTACCAGGCGCCGCCGTGACAAGCAGCATGTGAAGATGCCGGTAAGCCATGAGCCTTGTGGCAAGGTATAGATTTATAGAAATGGATTAATTTAAGATATAAGAACAGTTAGCAAGAAGCCTGCCACGGCCATACAGTTTGTAAGCAATGTAAGTCTGTGTGTTTACTTGGTTGGCTCTGAGCTGCTGTGGGACTGGCGGGTTAGAGAGATTTGTCCTTACTGTAGGCCAGGCAGGACCAGAAAACTCTAGCTACACTTCATCCTGCCAGAGGATGCTCTTCAGGTTAGATGATGCCTTAGCCCCATCAGCATCCCCCCACGCGTCAGGCAAAATGGGTGGGGAAATACACCGGACTGTTTGCTCTTCTCTCCACACTAGGGAGATGGTGTTTGGTCCCTGTTATGTAAAACAGTTAGGTGTGGATGGTGGAGTTAGCATCCTCACTCTTAGAACCTGCGATAATTTAGCCTAGAGGTCTTCAAGGGCTCTGCAGCTACAGAAGCCTTTGCCTAAGGGAAACTATCAGAGAAGCACATTATTGAAAAGAGAAAAAGGTCACGTGTACTCTGGCTGCAACAGGAGAAGAGATGTTCTGGTCTCTGTCCACCCAACTTGTCCCAGGGGCTGCTGATGGACTTGGAAGCTTCTGTGGGCCCCACATTTTCAGACCACGGAGAGAATAAACATCAGAACCCAGAGAAAGATTTGAATGAAATTAATTTTCTCAGCCTGTTAAGTCTATTCTTTCACAGACCAGAATGCAAAGTCAAGGATTTCCAAAGTAAAGATGGTTAGAGTTCTGTCAAGGCTAACTCAGGAGGCCAGGAGGCTCCAGGGGGAGAACGTTTGTCAACATGGCCTTCTGAGTCTGTTGCTGAAGACTGAGTGTGGTGGTGATGCTGCAATGTGGGTGCATCCGCATCTAAGGAAAGTTGGAAAAGCAGGAACCATCAGTTTCACATGGTGAAATTTTGAGGGGACAATGCCCAGGTGTGACCGCTGAGATACAAACCACGGAGGCTGCCTTTTATGAGAGAAGAATCACTACTGAGAGGGGAAAGTATGAAATTAACCAGGAAATGGGGGTTTCTAGCATTTTCTATCTCAGAATCATGCAAGGCACACAATGTACAATGAATCCCCTAAGTGCCAACATCTCTGTCTGTGACTCTTGGAGAAAAGGGAGGAGACCATCCCACAGTTCACAGAGCAGTCATTCAGGCCAGGGTTTACAGCAAAGCAGTGCATATCTCCCTCAGACAGGGGAGGCTCACATAGTCCTTCAGTTACACTTCCCCAAACCCTTCAATTACACTTCCCCAGACTCTAAGGTAAGTAACTACCAGTTACGTTCCAGAAACTTGTCTGACAGCATGGCTGTGATTTTTCAGTCTTTCTCGACCACTATAAAGCAAGCAGTAGGTCCTGCTAGACTTGAAGTCAATATTTGAACCAACGACTACAGCTGTGGAAACCATATGACTGTATATATTTTTCCTCAACTCTCACTTTCACTTAGAGCCAAAATTGTTGGCAAGGGTTTTGTCTTTCGCCATATGTTTGGGCAAGTATGGCATTCTGAGGAGGACTTATCACAAAAGTGCCATTTGCTATCATTTTTCTTGGCTTTATCACATTCCTGATTGTCTTTTCTTGCAGATCTAATCTGCTAAATCACTTCCACCCGGTAACCTAATTATGGAAATACTCATTCTATGATATTAAAGTCAGGGCATGCTGCTTCCTTCTCTCCAGCTCTCTGGGCTCTTTTATCCAAGATGGCGGTCTACATCGCTGCCACACATAGCAAATGAGCACCCTTCTCATTTACTTTGTTTTTCTGATGTAAACATTGCTTGCAACAAATTAAGTGTTTAGAGAAAGTCCTTTATTGTTTGGCTTAAAAGAATATATACTTTCTTACCTGTTTCTTTCTGTTTTTCATTCAACCATGTAGTGGTTTGAATGAAAATGGCCTCCATAGGCCTATATATTTGTATGTCTGGTTCCCAGTGAGAGGACTGTTTAGAAAGGATTAAGAAGTGTTGCATTGTTGGAGAAGGTGTATCACTGGGGGTAGAGTTTAAGGTTTCAAAAGCCTATGCCCCCCTTCTCTCTCTCTGCATTCTGCTTGTGGCTCCAGCGTCATAACTGCTTGCCTGCTGCCATACTCCCCACCATGATAATCATGACCCATCCTCTGAAACTATAAGGAAGCCCTTAATTAAATGCTTTATTTTATAAGTTGCCTTGATCATGGTGTTTGTCTCTTCACAGCCATAGACCAGTAACTAAGACAAACCAGCAGGCTCAGAGGCCTGTAGTAAATTTCCTCCAGATTTTACTTCGGAAACAAAAATTGGCCAGATAGACGCCATCTTTGATACCAGGAGCCATCCTTTCGATGACTTCCATGAAGACTCTCAGCTGAGGACAGCTGCTCTCCAACTCTGGCCAAGTGCTTGGCATGCCACTTTTTGGGGGCGTTGTCTCCATTAAATTAGAATCTTTAGAGTAACTCTAGTATTTCTTCAATCTGTAAGCCAGTTCCTTTCAGAAAATCATAGCACCAAAAGAACGTTATTTCTCAGGAACCCTTCAGAAGTAGAATTGAGGATGAGGCCACTCTCATTCAACCTCTCCGGAGCCCGTGAGAATCTCGTGCCTTGATCATCTTCCTGTCACGATGTCTGACACAGGTTCAGGCCCGTGGTTAATAAATTATGAAAACGTTAAGCCGGATGCAACTGAAAATAAGGCAACATTTTAAAATGAAAAGTTGTGTAAAGTAAGGCAGCTACAGTGATTGGTTGGTACATGTCTGTAATCCCAGCACTTGGGGGGCGGGGAAGCAAGATAATTAGGATGAACTGAAGGTTATCCCCTGGGTACATAGAAAGTTTGTAGCCAAGCTAGGATACGTGAGATCCTGTCTCAAGGTAGAACAAACTCCAAAAGAATTGAAATAGATTCTTTTCTGTCCCCACCCTCATCCCTGGGTTTTTGCTTAGGTCATAGTTAAGCAACATTGATTCTGAATATTTTAAATATGATCCAAGCAAAAACTTCCTAAGATTGAATTGAAGAAGATACTAGGTGATAGAGAGACTTCCCATGTTCATGGATTGATTGAAAATAGTGAAAACAACTGTCTTACTAAAAGTGGTCTATGGATTCAATAAAATCCCATCAAAATTCCAGTGATTCACAAAACTAGAAAAAGGAACCCTAAAGTTTATATGAAAATGCAAAAGATCCCTAATAGCAAAGTGATCATAAGTAGAAAGAATAATACAAGAAAGATCTCAAATACCTGATCTCAAATCATGATACAGAGCCATAATAACAAAAAATGTTGGTACTGGGACAAAATCAGACATGTAGACCAATAGAATGGAATAGAGATCCCAGAAATAAACTCACATAGATACAGTCACATAATTTTTGACAAAGATTTCCAAAGATAGTAACTCCAACAACTAGTACTACAGGAACTAGATATTTACCTGTAGAAGAATGAAACTAGATTCACATCTCTCACCCTATATAAAATTAAATCAAAATGGATCAAAGACCTTAATGAAGACCTAAAATGCTGTAGCTGCTAGAGGAAAATATGGAAGGAACACTTAAATATACATGCATGTGCAAGGTGTTAATGAAAAGGACTATGATAACACAGAAAATGACCCCAGTATTGACCACTGGGGTTACATGAAACTAAAATGTCCTTAACACAGCAATAGAAACTATCAGCAGAATAAAAAGAATACCTACAGAGTGGGAGAAATAATTTTCCAGCTATGCACCATGGGTTAATATCTAGGGTATATAAAGAACTATAAAAATTAAAGCACACAAAACCAACTTACTTAATAAATGGCTGGCAAACCAGACAGATGGTTCTCTAAAGGAGAGACACAAACAGCCAATGAATATTTGAATATGAGTCCAACATCCTTACCCACCCAGGAAATGCAAATTGAAAGTACTCAGACTCCATCTCATCCCAGTCAGACTGACTAACATCAAGAGTACAAACAAGTGTTAGTGAGTACTGGGGGTACTGGGGGTAGGGAGGTGTGCAGGGGGGCGTGGGAGACTGCTGGCGGGAATGGAAACTTGTAAAGAGACTGTAATAACCAGGATGGAGGTTCCTCAGAAACCGAAAACTGGAACTGCCATACAAACCAAGCTGTACTGCTCCTGATCCGAATGCTGTGGGGTGGTCTTTCTGTATGCTGTGAATGTGTGCTGCTAGCATTGGTTAATAAAGAAGCTGCTTTGGCCTGTGGTAAGACAGGCTCTGGTCAGGCGGGAAATCCAAGAGAGACACAGGAGGGGAGTGGGAAAGGCCGAGTTGAGGGAGATGTTTAGAGCCACCAGGGGAACACGATGTAATGGAACACAGGTGAAGCCACGAGACACATGGGGATACCATAAATGAATGAAAATGGATTAATTTAAGATGAAAGAGCTGCTTATAATAAGCCTGAGCCATAGACCAAACAGCTGGCAATTAATATCAGCCTCTGTGTATTTAGTTGGGACTGAGAGGGTGCGGGACACAGAAAAACTTCCAGCTATACCCAAGGCCTCTTAAGTTTTACCACAGAGAGAACTGCACATCTGTGTTTATTGGTGTGCTAGTCATGATAGCTTAGATTAGTTTTCCATCAACCGCTGAATGCATAGATTAAGTGTGGTACATGTTACTAATGCCATTTTACCCAGTCATGAAGGAAAATGAAATCAAAACATTTGCAAGAAAATGAGTGTAATTGGAGATCACTGAACTTAAGTGAAATAAGTCAGACCCAGAAAGACAGACACTACATGATTTCTCTCACATGTCGTTCCTATATTTTAGTGTGTGTGTGTGTGTGTGTGTGTGTGTGTGTGTGTGTGTGTGTGTGTGTTTTATAGTCATGGAATTAGAAAAGGGACTGTATGACAGGGATAGAAAAGATCTTAAAGGGAAGAGAAAAAAGAGAAGGAATGGAATACACATGGTGTGAGGGCGGAAGTGGGTGGGAACTGGACACAAGGAAAGGGACCAACAGGAGGAAGAAGGGGGAAGGAAGGAGGAGGGGAGTGGGAGAGGGAAATGACTAGACTAAAGTATTGATATGTGTGAAAGTGCCATGACGAAGTCCATTTTTATATGCTCACAAATGGTAATAGTGGTGATGATGAGGATGAGGAGGATGGTGATGGAGGAAGAGGAGGAGAGGAAGGAGGAGGAGGAGAGGAGGAGAGGAGGAGGAGAAGAAGACAGAAACTGTCCTCCTGAAGTGGCCTCTCATGTACAGTAAAGTAAGACCCTTTGTGTAGTGCATCCCACCCTGGGGTTCAGCAGCTCTGTCTTCTGTCTGAGCATGGATGCTGCAATCCAGAGTATCTCCACAGCACTAATCCAGGTTGCTGCTTGTGCTCATTGGCTGTGCTGGCTTCCTTGGGGACTGTTTCTGTTGGTGGTTAGTTTCCAATGGGAGATCTGTAAGGTTAAGCCCTTGGTCTCCATCAGTTCACAGCTTTGTGTTCCTGGAGAATCTAGGTTTCCCTGTGTCGCCCTCAGTTCAGCTGGTCGCCCCACCTGCCAAAGCAAGAGCTGTACATTCTGTCTTGTTTTTGAGCTCACTGCTACTGGAAGATCTAGGACAACTGCTTATTCTGCCAAGGAGAACTGTAGACTGATTATAAGTCAGAATCTCTGCCAGAGCTTCCAAGCACCTTGGGGTAGTAATTGTGTGTCAAGGCTGGGGTTACCCTCTTAAGACTCTGCTTTTGTAGTGTGAATAGCTCTTGGTTATGGGCTGTAGCCTATAATAAATTCATCATGTGGAGCTGGGTCACATGTAAGTGAAGGCAATTTAGAACTAAGGGGTCCACATGGCTCATTACTTTCTCCTCTGCCATAGACCTCTGGTTTAATAAATCTAACGTGTGAGGTGGGAATTATTTCTCAGACAAGACTGTGACCCCATTGGTCTGGTGACACCTTTTTACACACCCTACTCACTGGAACACTCTTGCTCTCTACCAGCTATACAAATAAACTCCTTGGAATCATTCCCTATGATTGATTGAAATGATAAAAGTGAAAGCTATTGAGACTTTGAAATGGAAGGAGAAACCTCAGGTTAGAAAAATGGAAAACTTATTTTTTCTTCATTCCGTGAAATTACTTCCATCCTCACAGGACCCAGCAGAGGATTTTGCTTGCTATCTGCCTACAGTCACATGAAATTCATTTTCCCAGTTGTTCACGAGGAGGTGATTAATGATGACCTGGGAAATCACCACTCAGGAAGCCTGCTCCTTACAACCCTGGCCCACTTCTTTGAAAATGGACTCCGAGGAGTCTCATTTGAAATGACTGGAAGAGCAAGTCAGCCATGGCAACCCATAGGATTTGGGAGAGGAAAATGCCAAGAATAGAGCTATGGTGGAAGTTTGGGTTGAATACAAGGAAAAAACAGGTAAGCCGTGAAACATACCATTAAAAAAAAATGCTAAATTTGGCAAACCCGACAAGTTTGTATAAGGACAACCAGTTAGGACAACATGATGGTGTGTGACTAATGATGTGATACAGGTTGAAGAGCCTCCCCACTGTGACATAATTAGGCCGGGGGTGCACAGCTAAGTGACAGAAAGAGTGATAGCAACTTAGAGTTAAGAAAACAAGCTGCCTTCAATTCCAGCAGCTTCTGGGTTGTGATCGAAAGGGTTCAGATGAATTCAATACTGGGGACAGAAAGAGTCCACATAGAAGAAAACACAACATCAGAGACCTTGTGGCCATTGTGGAAGAGGCTGGGTTGCCAGAGGGCAGGATCAATCTGAATATATGTCCAAGAATACAGGCCCTGGAGGTCATGTCAAAGAGTTGGAATATCCATCAAAGTCAAGGGGAAGTCATTGAAGTATTTTAACATCTCTCAGGTCTGGAGGGGAGAATGACCTGAAGCAGAAAAAGGGCTGAAAATATGGAGACAGAACTTTCCAGAGGCCTGGAAAATCCTAACAGATGCTAGAGATGGAGTGATGGTGCTGGACACAATCAGAGACGAGTGTGCTGGGAAGCTAGGAGATGATATCCAAAAAACAAAAGGAGAGACTGCCTGTTGGAAGGTGAGCAGGATGGCATCCAGACAGAAAACTATGCTAAGGAAAGTCAATGACCTTAGAGACTGAATGCCAAGCAGAACTTTGGGCATACAGGAGACCTTAGATTCTTGTTTACCTTGGGTGTAACAGAGGAAAGTAAAGGACAGGGTACCTATTCTCTTCCTTTGCAAATACATGGGTACTTGGGAAGTGATAGAATATTCTGGAAGCCTGAGAAGGATCTTGGCTGTAAGCATATCAGGGCTTTCCCTTCAGAGGGGGCAAAGATCTACATTAGAAGTTCTGGGAAGTGACAGAACTCATGGATGGTGAAGACCTCTGGGGGACTCAAAGTAGTTCTTGGAAGCATCAGTGTGAACAAAACCTGGCAGAGGAAAGGCACAGGCTGGTTTGTGGGCCTCAGAGCAGGGAAGCCCCCACCCCACTCACCCCCACCCCCAGCCCTTTTTGGCCAGAGACTGTCATCAGCAAGTCTTATACTCACCTGGCTTTGGTTCTTTGAGAAAAGTGACCTCTTTGGTACTTGGTTACAATTTTTTTAAAGTTTTTTACAATTTTTTTAAAGTTGTGTTGGCAGACTTTCTAAGGCACGGACTTGGAAACACTTGCAAGTGGGTAATTATTTATTTCCCCCACATCCTCAGACAAGACTGTAATGGATTCACAGGGCCGAGCATGGCTCAGGGAGTAAGGGCTGTCCTAGTCCTGGGTGGGAGTATCAAACACATCGTGGAAGACCTCAGACAGGAAGCCAATTCACATTTGAACTCGGTAAACTTGAAAATACCATTCAGTATGGTTGGCACGTGAGGGAGGCGGTGATATTCTGATCCACCAGGGTCACGTGTGCTGACTTCAACCCTGTATCTGCATCTGGCTTACTCATTTTTCTCAGACTTGGAATAAAGCTGAAGAAGAGCCAAGGCGAACTCCCAGAACTGCGATGCTCTGTAACTGGCAGTGGTTGCTGCGCTTCTCTGGCAGCTGCTGAGGCATGAAGTCCTCAGGCCGAGGGCTCGCCTGCGCCCCGCCCGAGCTTCCTCCTGCTCACTGTGGCAAGGGAAGACAGAGTGGGGGGAGTACAGCCCCGTGGGAACTGATCCCCACCGTGCAGAGAACGGGATGAGTGCAGCCAGCTAGCCTGTGAGGAGTAGGCTCCTCTGTCTTGCTTCCCCACCCTCCAACTTAATCTTTTCCCCCAGGCACTGTGTTTGGCTGCCTGGAATTCCCAGCCAACCCCATGTAAAATGTTGCCCGCACTGATGAGAGCAGGCCTCTGGGGGAGCACTTTATAGACTTATGGGGTGTCATTTTTCCAAGACCTGTCTCTCCTCATCAGCTGCATGTTTTATTACCCTGCCATCCTTTATTCCAGCTATTTTTGTACGCTCATCAATCTTTTCTCTTCTCAGTTGGCAACAGCACGTCACCCTAGAGGTGAACATTTATTCAGCATCCACTCCATCAGAAATGCAAATCAAAACAACACTGAAATTATTTTTTTTGTCAATCAAGCTGGCAAATCTTGGGTTTTTTTTAAATATTAATACACAATGTTGTCATGTTCCTACGAAATTAGGTACTGTAATTTACTACTGGCAAGGATATAAATTGCTCAGACATTCTAGAATAGTGCTTCCCAACCTTCCTAATGCTGTGACCCTTTAATACAGCTCCTCATGTCGTGGTGACCCCACAACCATAAAATTATTTTCTTTGCTACTTCATAACTGTAATTCTGCTACTGTTATGAATCGTAATGCAAATATCTGTGTTTTCTGATGCTCTTAGGTGAACCCTACGAAAGGGTTGGAGGTCACAACCCACAGGTTTCTAGAAGGTAATAGAACAATTTTTAGCTCATATCTTGAACATATTCATACCATTTGACTTGACAGTTACACCTTGGTTGCCTGTGCTCAGCTCTCAGTCTAGTTTTTGAGATGATTTCATGAGTTTACATTATTACATGCTCACTTACCGGTGAGAAAATGGAACTCAGAAAGGATGAGTAACTTGTAGAAGGTTGCACAGTAAGTATTCATGAGAAATGGCACAAATGCAAATCTCAAACACAATACTTCAATCTCAAATCATGCTAGAGCTCTATTGTTATACCTAATACAAAGTATTTCAGCAAAGTTATTCTTAGAGCTGGGCATATAGCATGTCTGCAAATCTTAGCGCTTGAGAGGCTGAGGCAGGAGGATCTAAAATTCTAAAGCAGCCTGTGTTTGGACTAGATGGATAGTATATTTACTGAGCTGCATAGGGAGAGTCTGAATGTCTGTTTTTTTAAAGAAAACAACCAACCATCCAGCCATACAAACAAAAACCCCACAACTCTTCAAAGACAAAAATGGGGAGCAACCTGGATGTCCATCACTAGGGAGTTATGTTTTAAAATAATAAAATCACATAGCTATAATGATATACATTAAAAATAGCCTTGTGGGGCTGGAGAGATGGTTCAATTGCTAGAGTGCTTGCCGCATAAGCATTAGGATCCCTGGTACTCAAGTAAAAAGCTGAATGAGGCAGTGTGCATCTGTGGTCCCAGTGCTGGGGCGGTGCTGGGGGTGTGGGAAAGTAGAGACGGATCTTGAGGCCTGCTGCCAGCTAGTTTAGCTGAATGGGTGAACTCCAAGTTCAGGAAAGAATCCTGTCACAAAAAAGTATAGTGGAGAGCAATAAAGACACCTGAAGCTGACCTCTGGCCTCCACACACAGAAGCTTGCACATGCAAGAACACCCCTGCACATAAGTGCACACACACACACAAAGGTGTTACAGAAGAATGTTTAGCGATGCAGGGTTCACATGAAAAAGAACTCATACAATAGAACATACAATGCAATCTCAACATTATGAGTTGAGCACATAGGCATAGACGAGACCAGAAGAATGTTAGTCAGATGCTAACAGTGCTAGTCTCCAGCTGCTGGAATTGTAACAGTCTCCATTGTCTTCAGCCTTATCTGCATTTTCTCCTTTTCTGCAATGAACCTGTATTGTCTTTAGTTTGGGGGATGATTTGAAAGTCAATGTTAACTCCATTAGCGCTCCATTTGTTAAGCACCTGCTGTCTGCCACTAGTAGGTAGTTAGAGGACCATCCACAGGCTCTGTGAGGCCCATGTGGAAAACGATGGTTTTTGCATGACTCGTCACAGGTGCTGCCGCTAATAAGTGGTGGGCACTCCGGGCTCCGAGAGCCTCTCTAGCTGATTCTAGAGCCTGAGGTTCAGTGGGTGAGAGCTAGGACTTCAAAGCCAGCCGCTGAGCTACTGGCTAGCCATGTGAGTCCTTCTCCTGTCTGGTACCTCAATTGCCTCTTATGTAAATTTGGATAATAATGGTGTCTGCCATGTAATGATGAGGATTAAATGAAGTAATTATGTAAGGTGCTTGAACAGCATGAGGCATGTTGCATTCAAAGGGCCATAGTCAATAAAAAGCTGCCCTGGTTGGTGCTGGGCAGTAGAATGGAGCCAAATCAAATCCATCCTGAACGGCGGTCAGCTTTGGCCACTTAACTGGGTGACCTTGAACAAGTCCCCCAATTTCCCTGTACCCGTTTCATTATCTTTTGTGTCAAGTGCGCACTGCACAGTAATTGCTCAGGATGACAATTGCCCTAATAACTCTATCAGCCGGTCCCTGTTTTTTTTTTCCCCCAGTGTGTGACTCAGTTGCGGCTTAGGTTAGGAAGGGGCCCTCTGCTCAGGCTGAGCTGTGTCCTTGGGGCTGCTGCAGCAAAAGGGCTCTTGCAGAGATCCAGCTTCTGGGAAAGCTTAAACACAGAGACACGTGGCCTCTTTTCATGGTATTCAAGAGGGAGGTCTGTTCGGCTTCCAGCAAGGGAAAAGATGCTCTTGAGTTTAACCCTTTTCTCCTCTCCTTCCAACAGATTTGTTAGCTGTGCCAGTAGAAGAAGTCCCCAAACGTTTGCTTCTTTTAATAGTGTTCAACAACAACAACAACAGCAACACCCATCTGTCTGCCATTTACCTCTACCTCCAGAGCCTGGGATGGCTGCAATTCTCAGAGCAGCTGTGCCAAAGAGGGAAGAAGCAGTTTCGCGGCTGCAAGGGTTTGTGGCTGCACAGCCTGGAAAAACAAACCGCCGCAGCCATTAAGGTGTCTGCATGATCCCCAGGAGGGCACACAGAGAAAGAGGGAAATGAAGCCCAACTCGAGAGCTTTTGCCTTAAACATCAGAAGCCTCTAATGCCGCCCCATCTCCCGCTCTGCTCCCTATGTCACATGTACCAATTGTGCCAAGATACATATTTGCTGTTCCCTGGACCACCCAGAAGGTATAACTTGGAATGGTACCTTGTCTAGCTCTGGGAAGAGAACCGCTGACAGTAGTGGCTTTGGGGATGTGACCTGGTCCAAGATCATCCCTGCCTGGGATGATTACAGAGAGGCCACCCAGCTCAAGCTATGGGTTAATAGGGATTGTTGCCAGGGGCCACGCTCAGCGTGAATTAGATGATCAATTTTGGGAGCTCCATGGCCTGTATCCATGCCACAAGCCTGACCTGAAATGAGTTAGTTGGGAAGCTGGTCCTGGCTAAGGGTCTTATATAGATGTCATTCATCTAAACAGTATTTCTTCTACAGGATTTCAAGGAGAATTGGTGGCCTGGAGAGATCAGGAGATCATTTGAGGGGAAAGGGGCTCAGAAAGAAAAGACTGCCGAATTGAAGGTCAGCTCACAGTGTGTCCTCAAGAACAGCAAACCACAGATGCTCAAGGTAGGAGTTCGTATATTGAGCCCTGTGACCAAGACCCAGCCCACTGTCTGCTTGAGTGCCTCTCATGAGCTAAGAATAGGTTTCCTATTTTTTAATGGCTAAAGGGCAAAACAAAAGAACAACATTAATTTTGCTAATGCATTAAAAAGTATACAAAACTCAAGCACTAAGGTTTCTTTGTGCTCCGTAGCTGATCTCAGGTTACCGCAGAGTTGGAGAGTTGTTATAGAGAGTCTCTGTGGCTCTTCACAGAAAATCTTGGGTGACCCTTGTTCGAGCTCAACGATTTTCAAACTTTTGTGCATCAGAAAACACCTGGAGGGACTATTAAAGCAGATCATCAGCTTCCTCCTCAGCTGCAGCATCAGCTGGTTGGAAGAAGTGTCTGAAATTTGCCTTTCTAATGAATTCCCTAGCAATGCTGAGGCTGCCAGGCCAGGGTCCCCACAAGGAGAACCAGGGTCCGGAGAAACAGCCTGGCAGGGGCAGTGAAGAGATAGGGCAATGAGCAGGGGTTCTGAGGAGAGTGGATTCCTGAAGGTCGAAGCTGGAGAAGCAGGGAACACAGCCAGCCACGGAGGGGAAAGCTGTAGACAGGGAGCATGGTAAAAAGGGAACATTTTGTTGATTGAAATATGAGTGCTAACAAAAGGCAAACTGTCGAGCTCACAGCTTCCTTCAACTCTTAAAAATCCCACTCTTCTAACTTGATGCTGTGTCTCAGACAGAGGAACTAGTCCTGTATTTTGGTGACCCACCAATTCATGCTAAAGCATGCCAGAATTTGGTGGCTGTAGATTTGGGAACTGACACACACCCCTATACCCCCCCCCCAAGATTTGGTAGCCAAGGTGGGTTTAGCCAGAACGCTTGGCTGCTGCTTTCCTCAGAGGCTGCCTGGGTGGCTATATTTCACCACTGGGTCAAGAGGGACCCTGGCATGGCTGGGCCTCCCTTTCCATGTGTGCTTCTCTGTGGCCTCTTCACATGTCTTTCCAGCAAGGTGCCCACACTTTTCCCAAGGTGGCTTAGGGCTCCCAAGAGCACAGGAGTAGAAGCTAAGTATCTTTCCAAGGGTCAGCTCTAGTGCTGTGTTCCCCACATACAGTCAGAGTGAGTTACAGCCAAGCCAGACTGCAGTGTGGGGACTGTGTTCCCCACATATAGTCAGAGTGAGTTACAGCCAAGCCAGACTGCAGTGGCACCCTGGGGGAGGGGGCAGTGCAGACACCAATGAGAAAGCCCCTTAGCAGCCACCAGGGAAACAGATCAGAATAGTGTTTGTCCAGGAAAGGTTTCCCCAAACTAAAGGAAAAAGAGGGTACTCTCCTAGGGGAAGTAGGATATGGGTAAAACTAAAATTGCTGATCATTTTGGAGTATTTTCCAAGAACGTAGAGTACCAGAAGCATTTACGGAGTATTAACAGATATTTTTCTGTTTTATTTCTTAATTGTGCCCACACAAGTTATAATTGTGTATATTTTCTAATTTGACCAAGTCTGCCGAGTTACTGGCAATTACCTCGATTGCCTATTCATGAAAAGCTCACCAAAGAGGTGAAATAAGGTTGCCTTGAAGCTGAGCAATGGGCTGACTCCCTTCTTTGCATTTTAGCCCAGGCACATTGGGGTAAGGGGCCCCTCACACACTTGTGCAGCTGACTGTACATCAGACCTTGCATTTGGGGAGAAGGTAAAAACCGAAACTGTCATCCACTTCCTAAACATCCTTTCATTCTGCCCCATCATGGCCGTTCGTTTGGAATTACAAAGACTTTTCAACTTACCGTGTAATGCATCTTGAATTTTCATTGGATACTCTTGCCGCACAAACAGGCACAGCTCTACACTGCTCCTTTTAATGACCTCATAGTATTTTATTGCATTACTTAGCTAATCTTCAATTATAAGACAATTAAAAGCATATATTCACACAAAGCCTTGTCCATGAATATCCACAGTAGTAGTCTTCACAACAGCCCCAAAGGCGAGCAGTACTAATGACGATCACCTGATGAGTAGATAAGTCAGTCTGTATGAAGCAGTTTTCTTCGAGATAAAGAGAAATGAGGTACTGTGATGTCCTACGACATGGATGAATCTGGGAAACACTGTGCTAAGTGAAAGAAGCTAGATGCAAAAGGCCATGTATTTTATCTTCCCATTTCCACAAAATGAAAAGCCACTTGCACAGAAAGTAGGCTTGCAGTCCTTTTTTTTTCTCGAGATACTATTCTTCCTGGCCTTCAGAAGGGTTTTTTCTTCAAGGCCTCACAACCCTTCCCGTGAGTTCTGCTTCCTTAATGCCACCCACCTCTCCCTGAACACAGTGGCCTTGGTGACTCTCACATTGCAGTTACGGCTGAAGCTGCAGCTTACATACATTCCTCCAGCCCAGCTGCTGCTGACCTCCAGACCCTCTTGGTGTTCTCCCAAGCAGCAATTCTACCGTTGACACCTCACAGTCTCAACATGGAATCCCTCAGGCTTTTTGTAAATGTTCTCTCTGTGTTTGAAAAGTGCTTCACACTTCTTCAACTTCTGAGTTCTCACTCATTTCTTAAGATTTAGTCCAAATGTCACCTCCTGCAGGAAGCCTCACAAACTCACTCAAACTATGTGGGTGTTCAGATAATTCGCTCTCTTCTGTGCTCTGATGCAGATTGAGGAGCGTGTTCTATGCACTCTTCACATTAGATTTCATGATTTTTCAGGTTAGAGTCTCATCTTACACTACTGTTTGTTTTCGAAACAGGGTCTCGACATGTAGATTAGCCTAGCCTGGAATTCATGATCTTTTGGCCCTAGTTTCCTATTTACCCAGTTTATAAACCTGAGCCACCCCATCCAGTTTTAGTTTGTTTGTTTATTATTGCTTTCATATACAGCAGTTAACAGACACTGAGCATTCATTAGGAGTCAGGTTTCTCAATAGCAATGACAGCTAACACTTTTGTGTGTGTTTACTGAATACACCATCTTGACACTTCATTTGTGTGAATTCACTTAACCTTCCCACAGGCCACCTGGGGCAGGCACATTACTATGCCAAGTCTTTAAAGGAATGGATTGAGAGAAGGAAAATCTGAGTTCCCTAAAGTCACACAGCTACCAAATGATAGAGCTGGGATTATATATATCACGTACATAATAACATAGAATACATAATAAAAAACACATGTATAATAAATAATATATAGTATATATAATAAAATATGAAGATTTAACAAATTTGGCTCATATAATGGTGAGGGTTGGTAAGTCTGAAATTTTGTATGGGAGGTATGAGGCTGGAAATCCAGGTAAGATTGATATATCAATCTTAAACCTTAGGTGTACAGAGTAGCCAATAGGCTGGAACTCAGGCAGGGTTTCTAAACTGCAGTCTTGAGGCAAATTCTTTTTGTGTCCCAAAACATTGGGCTTACCTATTAAGATTTTCAACTGATTGGAGTTGGCCTACCTGCTTTGTAATTTGGTTTAAGTCAACTAACTGTAAACATTAACCACATCTAAAAATACCTTTCCCCACCACACCTAGACTAATGTTGAGCTGCACAGATGGGTACTAAAAGTCCAGTCAAATTGACACATAAATGAACCAGCATGTTGCCTATGAGCCATGAGTACCCAAAGGCTGAGAAGAGAAAGACTCAAAGCAAAGAATATAAGTTACCTCCAGCTGAGGAAGGATGTTAAAAATTTGTCATATGTCATGGCTTAAATTATCTTATTTTTTTTTCACATCTGTAATTGTCCCATACCCTGTCTTTCCAATGCCCCTAGATGCTCCATCTCCAATCAGCAGTGTCTATCTTTCTACTTTCAGGAAGTCTTCCGGGTTCTTCCTATCTCATAAGAGATGGCGATAAGAACCCTGTTCTATTCCTCAACATCCATGACTCTTCTCATTAGCTCTGGACTCCTCAGAGGCTGGACAGCTTGTGGGCTTATGGAACTCCAAACCTTGAAGGGATACTCAGTGGCCAGTATGGTCAAATTTCTTTAATTTATTGATGAGGAAGAGGGATGTGATGATTCGTTTGAATCTGTGGAGACCAGGACAAGATTTCAGGTCTGCACCATTAAACTCACGATTTTTAGATATTCTAGAAAAGAGAACTATTGCATTTCAGATGCTGAAGGGCCTTATGGGAGAAATTAGATAGTGCCTTGGGTATGGCAAGTAGAACTCCATCAAGATCTCTAACTTTCTTGAACTAAACTTTTAAATTGGTGAAAAGGATTAAATCACTACCTCTCAAGCTTTGATATACGTACAAATAACCCAGCTACTTGTTAAAAAGTAGCTTTGGGGTGAAGTAGAGCCTGGAGGTCTGTTCTAGCTAGCAGATAATGTCTATTCTACCAATCCACGGACCGTTTTTTGGCTCAAAGGGAATAATGATTGTCTCCAAGTCCACCTTAAAGTTTACAAGCCTATGGCACAGTGAGTCCAGGCTTGGAATGGACCTGTCAGAGGGATGCAAAATAGCAAGAAACACAAATTCAGTTGTGCCTAGACCTCTCTGTATACTTTTTGTTCCCAGTATTTTTGTCTGTATAGGTCACTATATGTTGAGGTTTACCTATGAAGTCTTGATTTATAACTCTTTCTGCTGGGATAAATAGGTGCCCCAAGTTGGAGAATAAGTTATACCATCACCCATCTTCTGTATTTCTTTTGCTCATCATCTGTGTTTACAGAATACGGAAGGCATTACTGTTCCACTTGGTATCTTTCAAGCCAAGGAAGGTGAGTTCCGAATAGTTCTCCCATGTAGACTGTCAAGAAGACCCCAAGCTTTGTGAGTCTCTATTTTCTCTTCTTGCCAACAGTAGGCTGAGTTTGCAGATTGTTTTGGCTGGGACTTTCAGCCTGCCCAAGATGTGGGAACCTGGGAAAAACTGCATGCTGTTGTTTGTCTTGTGGTGGCCGGCAGAAAAGCTCACTCAGGGAGATTCAAAGCTGAATGGAAAATACCTCATGGGTGATTTTTCCACTTCCTATTCTCAGGGAATCAGTGTGTGGGTGTGCGGTTCTCAAGTTCAGGGGCAACCTCTGGCAGTGAGCTTCTGTTCCCACCTAACTACAAGTGTTTCTAACAGTGCTGGCAGATCAGAGCTGACCCCAAACAATAAGCTTACCCCTTGCTATTACTTCTATTTACCATGCATCTGAGTACATCTTTAATGGGTCTCCATCAAAGGAACACAGCCTCAGAGGCTCCAAAATCTATTATTAACTCTCACCTTCTATTATTAAGCTAGGAGCCTTTGTTCACTTAGCCATCAATTTAATAAATAATTTCTAAGTGTCTATTATGTGCCAAGGAAGCACATAACCAGTTACTTGGCTGGAAGTAAGAACTGGATTCATATTTACCCTGTAGATCTTAGTCCTTAACTGAAGGAAACTGGGAGACAGACAAGGGTGTTAATGGAAAAACTGGAGTGCAATAGATGTGACATCCATTTTTTTAAACCCTGTGATTGAGCGAGAACAGAGAAGAGGTGTGTAATTAGTACCATTTACAGAAGGTTAGTTCCCTGCTCACAGGCTTCGGTCTCTGTTCATTCGTGGAGGATGAGGGGTCACAGAGACTGCCTTGGCTACCTGGTCCAAATTACAGCTCACCCCACTGGTCCTGTAGCCAGCTTCCCATCACTGCAACAATGTAGCTGAGAAAGTCAATTTAAAAGGAGGAAGAGTTTCTCTGGCTCACCATTTCAGAGGTTTCTGCCTTGTTCTGGGGCCCCAAGTGTGGTTAGAGTACCTTGGTAGGAAGTAGGAAGCAGAGCAAAATCACTCACCTCAGAGTAATTAGGAAGCAAAGAGATCTGGGATTCCTCTAATCCCTTCAAGGGTTCATTGCCCAGCTACCTAACTTCCTGTCATTAGGCCTCACATCCTCAAGGTTCTATCATTCCAGGTGTACCAAAGGCTGCTGCTCAAACCTCCAGCACCAGGCCTTTGGGGGACATTTAAGATCCAAACTCTCCTGGCCTGCCTGAAGCATCCGCAGGCCCACCCCATGCCTTGTAGTACTGGGCAATGCCATTATGGTGAGCAAGTACATGGTGGACAGACGGAAGAGAAGAGGCAGGATGGTTCATGTGCTGTGGTAAGAGGCAGTTCTGAAGAAGTGAGGGCAATGAGGAATGGGTTGGTGTTGGCAGCCTGCTTGCCACCTGGGACCAGGGTGGCATCTGGGTCTGGGAGGCTGCCTAGGGCCATGTCTAGATCCTTAGTTCTACCGCAGCTAGGGTCTGTGTTGATGTCCATGGCCACCAGGTCATGCTAATCTGGATGGTTTGTGCTGCCACCCAGGGTCATGGTGACATCCAAGCCTGGGGTATGGCCATGTCTGGGTCTGTAGCCATATAGCAGCCAGGGGCTGGGTTGATGTCCATGGCCCATGTTGCCACCAAGGCCACGGGGATGCCTGAGGTCTGGGCAGCCACCTGTGGCCATTTTGGTGTCTGGGCCATGCTGCCCCCAACCCCATGTTGATCTGAGTGGCCTGTGTTGCCACTGGGGGACATGTCTAGGTTGTGGCCTGCAGCAGCCAGGGTCTGTGTTGACGTCCATGGCTTCAGTAACCACTGAAGGCAATGTGGATGACCTGGGTCTTGTCACACACCTTAGTCCATATTGGTGTCTGAGGACCATGTTAGTCTGGATGGTTTGTGCTGCCACCCAGGGTCATGGTGACATCCGAGCCTGGGGTACAGCCATGTCTGGGTCTGTGGCCCTATAGCAGCCAGTGGCCAGGTTGATATCCATGGCCCCTGATACCACCAAAGGCCATGCAAATATCCAGATGGGGATCTGAGGGTCATGCTGCTGCCGGGGCCATACAGATCTGAGTGCCCTGCACTGCCACCTGGGACCAAGATGACATCCAAGCCTAGGCTGCTGCTGAGGACCATATCTGGGTCCTACCATAGCCGAGGTCTGTGTTGATGTCTGTGGCCTGTGGTGCCACCAAAGGTCATGGATGCCTGGGATCTAGGCCGCAGCCTATGGCCAGGTTGGTGCCCGAGGGTCATGCCACTGCCAGGGCCACACCAATCTGAGTGGTCTACACTGCTGCCTGGGGCCGTGGTGTCACCTGGACCAGGGCTGCTCCCAAGGGCCATGTCTGGGTCTGTGGCCGTATAGCACCCAGAGTCTGTGTTAATGTCTGTGGCTCCTGATACCATTGAAGGCAATGCCAATGCCAGGTGTCTGGTCAGCTACCTGGGGCCATGTTGGTGAACCAGGGCCAAGCTGCCATCAGGACCATACTGATCTGGGTGGCCTCTGGTGCCACTAGGGCCATGGTGATATCTGGGCCAGAGTTGCTGCCGAGGGCGTATCTGGGTCTGTGTTTATGCTGCAGCTGGGGTCTGTGATGATGTCTACGCCCCGTGTTACCACAGGGGGTAATAGGAACCATCCCTGTCACAATACGAGAGCTGTGCCAAGCCAGACTCACCTCTCACTGGTCCTGAGATAGCTGGCCCGGGTCCCTCACTGGACATGGAAGCAAGATAGCTGCCCCTCCCCCATGGTGGGGAGAGATGGCCCCACCCCTCACCGCAGTCTTGGGAGAACTGGCCCCGATGGCACATATGTAGGGGAACTGGCTCTGCCCCTTGCCCGAGGGGGCAGTCCCAGTGGTCTGGACTGATCAGCTCAGCTACTACCCATATCCACATCCTGGGCCTTGGGTTTTCCCACTCTGACATCTACTCCACCTATACCCTGCTGCAGTGCATGGGGGACCACAGAAAGATACCCACGGCATCTCCGCGGCTCAGAGCAACAGCAGGATATTGGAAAGGAGTTTCGGTGAGGGTCCAGGGATGATGGTGTGTCAGGGGCCTTGGACCAGACGAATGACTCATTGCAATGAACATTTTGTGAACAGGGCTGATTGGACAAAAGGGTACACTGGGTGACACACCACAGTTCCTGATGCCACTAAGATAAATGAAGAGATGTTGGAAAGATGGAGGAGTGATGGGTTTTTGGTTTTGTTTGGTTGGTTGGTTTTGTTTTATAATTAATTTGGGGGGGGCATGTTGCAGGGATGAGGGGTGGATATGGAGAGGGAGGTGAATGGGGTTGGGGTGTATGATGTGAAATTCCCAAAGAACTAAGTAAAAAAAGAAAAATCCAAATGCTCACCTTTAATCTCAGTACTTAGTAAGAGGAGGCAGACCAGTCTCTGTGAGTTTAAGGCCAGCCTGGTCTACATAGCAAGAGTTCCAGGGAAGCTACATGGTGAGACCCTGTCTCACAGAGATAAAAATAAAATTAACAATAACAGTAACAAAAACTAACAAACAGAAACAGAAAGGTCCAAACTCTAACCTCCTAACTCAGAACTATAAATCTCCATGCGGTTGTATTTCCCCCATTGCGCTGGCCTTATAATACACGACATAATTCACCTGTCTGTGGTGGTTACTGTCTTTCTTCCTCCGTTAGAATGTACACTCCATAAATTTGTTGAGTAGATGGCCGAGACCTACAAAGTGATCTCAAACAGGCAAAATTCCAGAACGAACTAAAACTTCCAAATAACGTCAGACGGGCAGGGAGGGACATTTAAAATGCAAAGGCACAAAGAATAAGAAGCGGGTAAGTGCCCAGAGGGCTGGGGAGTGTGAATACAATTTACCAGGTGGCAGCGGAATCACTCAACTCCTGTTTCACCACTGCCTTCTCCAATAAGAAAAACAAAATGCAAGCTTGAGAGGGTAAGGCTGAGCCGGCAATACAAAGGAGGGATTGCCATTCAGAGCACACACTTTGAAGTACCCACAGCTCCAGGACCAGGTGACTGGCATCTCAGCTACTACACGAACGTTTAATCACCATCTTGAATAATAACAAATGTGGGAGAGATTCCAAAAAAGTATCCTAATTTTCAATGCTAGTACCGATGTTATCTACACATCAGTCTATTTATCTATGGATGTACATATGTAATTTATTACATTTTTGTAATTTATTTACAATGTAGATGCAAATCTTTGACACGAACATTAAACACCACCACATCTGTTGCTAAGTTGCTATGTGTGGTTCTATGAGCTATGTTGATTGAAAGTTACTCATCAGTATTTGGGGGACAGAGAGCTAGATGTTCAGCAAGTGAAGCATCCCCCTGATATGTTCTGTTCTAAAGACCACACTCCTATTCACAGCAACATAATCAGAGTTTCATTTAGTACAATGTGTGTTTGGCGTCCCTCTGACTAACAACTCAACTAAGGGAAATGAAGTCAGGACCGCCCAACCCAGACTGGACAAGCTCCCGCTGGCACCGAATGGTGGCCATCTTTTTCTTCCCCTGAAATCTCATAAACTGCTGCGAAAGCCGTATTTCTGCTAAGAATCAATATCATACACATACAGTGTATACGTTTCTCCTTCCCCGGGCAGAATACCTGACAAGAAGCAAGTTGAGTGAGGCACAGTTTACTTTGGCTTACAGTGCAAGGTGATGTGATCCATTGTGATGGGGGAAACCACGGCAATAGGAGCTGGAGGCTGCTGGTCCTGTTCCATCCTCAGTCAGGAAGCAGAGGGTAAACAGGAAGTGGAGCGGACTATGAAACCTCCAAGCCTGCTCTCCATGCCCAGATCCCTCCAACAAGGGCTCACCTCTTAAAGGTCCCACAAACAGCACCCCCAGTTGGCTATCAAGTGTTCAAACACGTGAGCCTATGGGGAACATTTCACGTTCAAACCACAATGTATGATTTTTTCTGATTATACAAACACTGGGAAGTAACTATACAGAAGATAGCATAATTCATAATCAAGATTTCCTTGACAGGTGTGGTGGTTTGAATGAGAATAGCCCCCACAGGCTCATTTATTTGAATGTTTGGTTCCCAGCTGGTAGACTGCTTAGGAAGAATTAGGAGATCTGGTCTTGTTGGAGGAGGTCTGTCACTGGGAGTGGGCTTTGAGGTTTACAAAAAGCCCATCTCTCTCTCTCTCTCTCTCTCTCTCTCTCTCTCTCTCTCTCTCTCTCTCTCTCTCTCTCCCTCTCTCTCCCTCTCTCCCTCTCTCCCTCTCTCCCTCTCTCCCTCTCTCCCTCTCTCCCTCTCTCCCTCTCTCTCTGAAACCTACAGTCCGATGCCACCTGTCAGTTACTCTTCCAGCACCAAGCCTGCCTCCTGCTGTGCTCTCTACCATGATGCTCATGGACTCACCCTCTGAAACTGTAAGTGAACCCCCAATTAAACGCTTCCTTTTACAAGTTACCCTGGTCATGGTGTCTCTTCACAGCAGTAGAAAAGTAACTAAGACAACAGAATTTAACACAATTACAAAATTAGCATGATAAAATTTAGCAAATATCTATTTTACCGTGACCAGATGGGAGGAATTGTTCTCGGATGACTTCATTGTGAGGGTTCATTGCATCAACACAGCTTTTCTAAACGTGCCTTCTAAGGGATCCGAAACAAACAAAGGCAGTAGTGAAAGGACAGTATCCAGCTCCTGGGAAGGGACCAGCCTCGGGACAGTCTTCTGTGGTCACTCAGGTGGTGTGCAGTGTAGGGTGAAACAGTGGGACAATTGCAGGCTGTCTCCACCAGCACAAGAGGGACCAGGCATCCAGACAGGACGTACGGTTTGGCTCCAATTCGCCTTAATTGAGAAATCCATCAGTTTATGCCTTGACAGCTGCTAAAGCTAAATTGGAGAGTAGGAGTGACCCAGTCAGTTCCTAGGGAGGCAAGGAGGAAGCAGAAAGCTGGAGAGGAGAGAAAAGTCAGCCCTTAGGGGAGGGAGTGAAGACAAGTTTATCTTCTCCATAGGAAAGGCAAAAGGCGAACATGAGCTGGTGGTCATATAGGAAAGCAGGAAAAAGCACGTTTGTGGAGGGGACGCCTCAGACCTTGCTATTTCCTTTATCCGGGTTACACCAACAATAGCACAGAGTCTAGCAGGAGCAGAACAGGTCAAACTCTGGAGCCTGTCTGCCCGGGTTCAAACCCTTGGACTACCACTCAATATCTACGTTGTTAAACCTCTTGGGCCTCAGAATTTTCCATCTATTAAACAGAACAAGTGGCATTTGACTCACAGCCTTGGTATGAAGATTGAACAGAGTTGGGAGTGTTATCTTAGGGGAGAGCACTTGCTTAGCACACTGTAGGTTCTGGGTGGAATTCTCAGCCCTGGAAAGAGTCTTAGATTTGTGCCTGAATCATAAGTGTCATGCATGTTTATCATGGAGAGAAATCATATTGCATCCTTATATTATCTTATGTAATGTTAAGAACAACCTTAGTAAACATAGCAATGATTGAAATCATTTTACAAATGAGAGAGCTGAATATTGAGTGGTTAAGAAATCTTTTCAAAGCCATTCCGGTAAAATAGTATGGAACCCGCTCACCACTTTAGGATTTCTTATTCTAGGATTTGAGATCTTAACCTATGTGCTTACTGCCTTGAGGTTGATGCCAAGATACTCTCAAGCCCACCTCAGCACTATGCACAGTGTAGGCCCAGAGCATTATTACCCAAGCTGGAGGGGCTGGTGGTGACGGCCGCAAGGATTGATCTCTGATGTTAGAAGGAATGAGAGACTGGAGTAGCAACACCAGTTAAGTTCCCAAATATTAGACAGAGCTGAAGTAACACCTAGAAGAGGTGGCACCACAACTGGACCAGTTGAGTTGTTGGGAAATAACCGCCTCATCCAAATGCAACAACTCAAGGATGAGGTAGGATGAGAATTCTGGTCTCACTATTTGAGGGGAAAACAAAGCTATGACTCGTGAAGCCACTCTTTGGGTTTCATATTGCACACTGACTAGGACTCCTATGGATCAAAACGAATAGAAAAGAAGCCTTAGAAACAGCAGGAAAGAAGCAACCGCCTACTATGGTTTAGATGTAGTTTGAATGTGTCCTATAAGGGTCATGTGTTGAAATTTAGTTCCTCTTGTGAGGTAGTAGAGAAAATGCAAACTTAATTATGCTGAGTATAGTGTTAAGGTCATTTAGCCTCCATGATTAAACCCTGGCAGAGAGAGATATAGATGATAGATAGATAGTTAGTTAGTTAGATAGATAGACAGACAGACAGACAGACAGACAACCCATACTTGTACACTTCCTAACTCTTGTCACATGTTGTGCTGTACCTTCTTGGAGTTTCCAGTAAGAAGGTGTCACTAGATGTGGCCCCTCAGCCTCACACCACCAGACTGCTAACTAAAACATATTTCCAGTCTTTAAAACTTGCCTGCTTGGAGCTAGGGAGATAGATTAGTGATTAAGAGCAGATTCTGCTCTTGCAGAGAGTACCAGCTCAGTTTCTAGCACCCACATCAGCTGGCTTGCAAACCCCTGTAAATCCAGCTCCAAGGGATCTGAAACCCTCTTCTGGCCTCAGTGGGCCCCTGCACTTATGTGCATGTACATACATCCACACATATAATTAAACATATACATGATTAGACATAAAAATTGTATTATTAACATCAGATAACTTACTAAGACAATGAGAAATTAAACCACAGAACAGGTTTCAGTCCACTGTATCTGTGATTTGGCTACAAAGGGCTTCCTTAATTCACCAATGGTGATTCCAGGAAGCATATTTAAGTGGACATTCTCTGAACCAACCTTATTTTCATAGAATCCCCCAACCATGATAGTTCCAGTTTGATTGTGTGCTTCCCAAGGTGGATGTGCTCCTCAACACATTACACTGTTGTATTTGTTATTGTACGTGCACACTCACCAAACACTATATAAACTGATTACAAGAGCTGTTGCTATGCAAACTACACTGAATGACTTGGAGCAGTTAATAATTACGAGTCACTCAAAAATGTGCTGCCCAGTTCCATGTGCCTAGGGTAACTGCACAAGAGGGGAAACAATAAAAACAAGGAGGACCTTGATTCCCATTTGTTTCACAAGCGCCCTCCATGATCTGCTTCTATTTGAAAGCAGTGAAGCTGTAATTCTTAAGCAGTGCATTGTGGGTGTTTCATATTTGTTAACATGAAATTCCATCAGTTAATGATCCAATGAGAGTCTTATTGACATCTTGGGTATGATGATTCATTCAGTAGGACTGCCCAGTGTTGAGACATTTAATCTCCTGGGCTATACTAGCCAATTCTACAACGGCCTTCAGTCAAAAACCTTTCTAACAACTAACAAATTTTCCTTGTAATAACTGCAATCCTTCAGTACTCCCTACAGAAATTAACTGCTTATGTTCAAAGAAGGGGCCTTGGTCTTGTATCAAAAGACTAGAAAATAAATTTCTAGTCATGTATTTTAAATGAAATAGCAGTTATATGGTAATACATATAAATAATGTTTATATATGTAAGACATATGTAGACATCATTCTCAATGTAAAATGTATGTTTCTGTGTCCATTGTCTTTTGTGACTCACCAATAAGCTGCAAGTCCGGATTGTTTTAGTTAGAGGGTAACTATATGGTTGGGCATGTGAGGACTTGCAAGACAGTAGAAATCTCTCAGGGTTACCCACATGACACAGGAATTTTTTGAGTGATCTCTCTCTAACCAGTTGCGGCAGTAGTTTTATAGAGACAAAAGGATTGAGCTTACCCATATAGAGAACTTTCCTGTTTGAGGGGAATTAAGCATCTTCCATGAAATTCTATATAGAATATTCTAGAAATAACTGTTAAACAAATTGAACAAAATGTGATAAAGCCAGCACTGTATAGCATAAAGAATAAATGCCTTGGTGCCATACAAACGTGGGCATAAATCCTAGTTCCACTGTATATGATATATATAAATTGTCAACTTACTTCCCAAAGTCTTCATTTTTTTTCTTTCATAGAACTATAATAATAATATTTATCTCAGAGGGTTATGAATAAATAAAATAGTTTATCTTCGGCTCCCAGCACAGTTTCTGGCGTTCACTAGACACATAATAAATGATAGTTCCTTTCTCATTTTCTTTCCTCTTCCTTGAGGTGAAAAACAGAAATAAAAAAAGGACAATTATCTCCTGAAAAGCACTACAGTCTAGTGCCATTATATTGTCTGAGGTGTGGATAGGTCAGATCACCACCTGTAGCAGCTGTTTGTTGGTCTCCGGTCCAGAAGCCATTAATCGCCTTCTTCTCTGTTGGCAGCACTCTATGTTTGCTTAACGCTGGGTAAACACCTTTCGGCTTCCACAAAGGTCAGCCCGTCCTCTGGTCTAATTCCATGCCTTTAGTGGAGTATTTGGTTACCCTTCATCAAACAGACATGCTTCCTTACGGCCTCTGCAAGAAGAGTGTCCTTTTCTGCCCCACTGATTTTTAAGTTGGCAGGGTTCCAGAAGAACGTGCCAAGTGCATGCAGAGGCTTGCTCTTCAGAGAATCACTGACCTCTGTCATACAAAGGCCTGTGTCAGGTAGCCCAGGTCTCGAAGACTGAGTTACACCAGGAACAGGTTTCCTGGATGACCCCTGTTTCCTTGAAACCTAACGTTTCTTTGTTCAGTGGCGACAACAATGGCTGATGTCCCATTGAGATAGTGGAAAAGTAGTTAGGAAGCTTCTAGAATATAGTTTTTGGTTTTTTTCCCCCTTGGATAAGGAATAGGCACATGGAGATAACTGTCTCTCAGTGCTACATCCCGAGTTTTAATGGTGCCCTCTTAACACCATAGGGAGTCACAGACAGCAACCCCAAATCCGTGATCCAGCATCACCAATCATCGTCTGTCATTTGTTCCAAAGTGACAAGAATAAATGAGCTGTGTGTGTCAAAGCCACGAGCTGTTGGCATCGCTTCTCACCTGCAGCTGGCTGATAACTGAGACACATCAGGATTGAAATGAAACCCACTTAAGCTTAAGCTGTTTCTGTTTTTATGACACAAGCCCCTACATTTTGGATCTTGATTGTCTTTCTAAGGGCTACAGACGTGGCCCTTTGAAGTGCTATGTGTTGAAGTCTTAGCAACATGCCGCTAGTGGGAACATTGTGTATAGTGGTTCTCAATCTTCCTAAGGCTGTGACCCTTTAATACAGTTTCTCATGTTATAGTGACCCCCAACCATAAAATTATTTTTGTTG
>CABHPQ010152470.1:0-35452 GCA_902168405.1 Peromyscus aztecus
CTCACAGAAAACGAGGCAGCATGCACAGATTCTGCACCAGTTGAGGTCCTAGAGCTGGAAGGAGAAATGGACACATGCCCCCATCCCTAACCTAGAAGCAATCTCCAATTGATAACCACTTGCAAATGAAATTTACTCCCCCCCTCCCCCGCAAGGGAGTCTCACTGGGGAAACAAACTACTCTTAAGGGCAGGCTGGATGCCCAGCAGCAGATCAACAGAAAACAAACTCAACGGCATCGTTGAAGGTTCCTTGTCTCATAATGCGTCAGGGCTCTTCCTTTTTTATCTTATTATTTTTATTTTATTTATGCATTTTTTCTTTTCTCCTTTTACCTTACAGGTCCTTTGCACAGTCTATCATGGCGTCCAGTTTAGTGTCTTTATAGGACTTCTGAGGGTGAAAATGAGTTGGGCTCTGTTTCTTGTGCCTCCTCTTGGGCTCTTTTCCTTCTGCTCATTTCTTTTGTCCAATTCCAATGTGTTAGTTTTTGTTTCATCTTACTATATTATATTATATCGTATCATATTATGTTATATTATATTAAAATCCCAGGGAAGCCTGTTTGTTTTCTAATGAGAGACAGTAAGGGGGTGGATCCAAATGGGAGGGGAAGGGAGGGGAAGATGAGGTTGAAGGAGTAGAGGGAGGGGAAAACATAATCAGGATATATTATATGGGGGAAAAACTATTTTCAATAAAGGGAAAAAGATAATGGACACAAAGTAAAATAAAAATAAAATCTTCCAGTGGCTTTAATTTTCTTTTCTTTCTTTTTTTGTTTGTTTGTTTGTTTGTTTTTTGAAACAGGGTTTCTCTGTGTAGTTTTGATACCTGTCCTGGATCTTGCTCTGTAGACCAGGCTGGCCTCGAACTCACAGAGATCTGCCTGACTCTGCCTCCGAGTGCTGGGATTAAAGGCGTGCACCACCATTGCCCGGCAGCTTTAATTTTCAATGATGAGATTAGGTACTACTCATAATTATTTACATTTACATGTAACCTGAGAATTTCTTGGAGTCATTGAAATGTATAGTTTATTATTAATTTGTGTAAATGTTCAATAATTTATTTTAATTGAAATACTTTGAAATGTAAAAAAGGGGGGAAAGAAACAAAAAGAGCCATCCTAATCTAGTGTAAACTCATCTTAATTCGGCTATACCTGCAAAGACGGTATTTTGAAGTAAAATCTCATTCACAGATACTAAGGTTAAATTTTCAACATATTCATTTGTAAGACATGATTGAAGTTAAAACACTCACCATCCAGCATTTCTTTGAGAATTCGATGACCTCCTAAGTCAGTGGTTCTCAACCTTCCTAATGCTTCAAACATTTAATACCATTCATGTTATGGTAATCCCCACACCATAAAATTATTTTCATTGCTACTTCGTAACTGTAATTTTGTTACTGTTATGAATCATAATGTAAATATCTGTGTTTTCCAATGGTCTTAGGTGACCCCTGAGAGAGAGTCCTTCAACCCCCTAAAGGGTCTCAACCTACAGGTTAAGAACCACTGTTCCAAGTGCTCCAGCATTGTACTGGATGGGAAATATGATCACAGCAGACATTTAGCTTGTATATCTTCTGAATGCTGGAACTCTTTTCCTACATACTGATTATGGAGCAATCTGTCCATTCCTGTTGCTGAGTGCCTCTTTGACTCCAACCAGAACTATATTAACAGTGAGAGGTTAAATGTTCAATGTCCTTTTCACCCTTAGGAAGAGGAAGAATAGAGCATGGACTTCAGGAATCTAGTGCGGTCCTTAAGTTTTTTTGTAATTTGTTGGTCTCTGAAGAGCACCCTTCTGCTACTTTGCATTCACCCCTTGTCCTGGAAGACACAATGTCCCAAAGATGGAGACCGCAAGATCCACACAGTCATTATGTCCTTCCCCTGCATACTCAACAGTAGTCACATCCAGAAATACCACACACCAGAGAGGTGCAGGCTGCCTAGCTGATATATTGTCTTCAGATGTTCGCCCACATCCTGCATAATGTTCTGCAAGCTGGGAGACACAGAATAGATTTACTAGGAATGGGGAATAAAAGCGATGAACTCTTTACACTTTAACCATATCGCCACTAAATAACATATTTGCCCATGTGCCCTGTGCACTAGAGGATGATCATTTTCTAACATATAACAGTCAACATTTCCAGAAGAGTTAAAATTGGGAGATGATCGTTTGTGCCTAAAAAGTGTTCATTATTTAATTCCTTTAAGGAAACACTCTAACCAAAATAGCAACTTAAGGTTTCGTTTAAAATTTTCCTGAGCTTATCTATTGAAAAAGGTGTAGCTGAATGCCACATGGCTTGTTTCCAGAAAATGTGACTGTAGGGCCTTGAGATGAACCTCTAATAGAATTCAGCTGAGGCCTTCCACCAGTCTCCATCATTCAAAAGCTAAGCAGGCATGCAACCTTGTTATTTGTTTGTTTGTTCTTTTGGGAGAGGCACCACCCAGCTCCCAAATAAATCATACACAGAGGCTTATTCAGAGTTAGAAACCCCCAGCCTTAGCTTGGCTTGTTTCTTGCCAGCTTTTCTTAACTTTAAATTATCCCATCTGTCTTTTGCCTCTGGGCTTTTCCCTTTTCTGTTCCTGTATACCTTTCTTTGTTTCTTACTCCACGGCTTGCTGTGTTAGCTGGGTGGCTGGCCCCTGGGTCCTCCTCCTTCTCTGGCCACTGCCTCTCAGATGTCTACATCTTCTCTCTGCCGGCCAGCCCCGCCTATCCTTTCTCCTGCCTTGCCACTGGCCATTCAGCTCTTCATTAGACCACCAGGCATTTTAGACAGACACAGTAACACAGCCTTGCATGGCAAGTACTTTATCCACTAAGCCATCTTCTCAGCTTCTAAAAAATAACTCTTTTTTTTTTTTTTTTTTTTTTTTTTTGGTTTTTCGAGACAGGGTTTCCCTGTGTAGCTTTGCGCCTTTCCTGGAACTCACTTGGTAGCCCAGGCTGGCCTCCAACTCACAGAGATCCGCCTGCCTCTGCCTCCCGAGTGCTGGGATTAAAGGCATGCGCCACCACCGCCAGGCAAAAGAATAACTCTTAATATATACAGACCTAAGCGAATGACCCAAGACACAAGTGACCACACCCTCCTCGGTCCCTGCCACCAATTCTTAGCTCTGTAAAGTCCACCTGACTTCCACACATTCTGTCCCGCAGAACATCAGGGTAGCTTATCTCCCATTGTAAAAGCCTGCTTAATGCTACTAACAGCATAAGGAATACTGCCTCGGAGCCCAGGGAGGATTCTTTCATTTATTACCTAGTGAATCAATTCTGGCTTTAACAGATAATGGGTTCTCTGTAGTCTACAGAGCAATACACAATAAAGAGCCATGTGTAAATCCTAGCAGTGCTTTAACGCCTGATTCTGAACAGGAAAGAGGGACACCCCACCCCCACCCCCACCACCTCTCTTTCACCCATTTATCTTTCAGCATGTGGGAAAGGACACTCCCAGCTTCTAGCAGAAACAGCCACTCTTCTTCCTCTGGTGCCCTGGAGACTGGAGTCCAAGGCAGGGAGGGAAAGGAGGAGGTCAGGTCCTGTGCATTGTTGCTGGTGGCCAAATCATGCGGATGAGATCAAGCTGATTACAGGGACTGAAAGAAAGAGAGCAGGGATCTGGGGGTGGCTGGGAGAGGGAGAAACAAATGCCCTGGAAAGTTCCAGAAAGTGGATATTGTCTTCAGGGTGTCTTACAACTGCCCTTCAAGGAGAGGCTTATCCTACCTCAAGTTAATGCCACTGCTTCTCCCAGGGCACTCTGGCGAGCGGGGGAAACAGAGAGTCATTTTACTGGGGAAGCGAGTCTTGTGGAAAATGACCCACTTCCTCTAAAGACACTTGGCCAAAGGTTCATTCTCCTGTCCCCTTTCTCAGCACACCCTTCCATGTCAACACCCTCCACCTTCAGGCCGGAGGCAACCACGCAGAAGGGCAGACTGCCCCATTCACCTTGTCTTCTTGAACATTTTAACCTCTCCTCTCCCTGTCAAGCCCATTGGCACACGGAACACATTTTAGTCTCGTCTCTCATCCAGCCCTTAAGCCCTCTGCTTCCCAGAGGCATGAGGTTCAAACAGACATGGTCAGTCAGTTCATTTCAAATACAGCTGTCAGAATGAAAGGAGCTAGCACCCAAATTCACAACAACTTCTAACTGCATCTCCCACAGCTGTGCACCTAAAGGGCTAATTGTTCGCTCGCTGTGACTCAGCCACAGGGCTTATGTTGACTCTTATAATCTATTTAAAAGAAAGGGGAGGGCCTGGGCAACAACCCTTTGTGTCTTTGCCATAACTGCTCCCCTACAGGAATTAGGGGGAGAAAGTTTGAGAACTTCAGCCCCTGATGGGGAAGTGCCAGTCAATTTCATTTTAAATGGGTCACTGAATAGCCCCAGTTTCATATCTTAAATATGCTGTATTATGAAAAAGCTTAATATTGTAAGGGAGAGTTTAGAATCTTTTCCCCCAGAAGGCAAGAAGTTTCATATTTCCTCATTTCCACTTACTCAACTGAGTCTTTTTCTTTGCTATAAACTGTGTCCGATGTATCTTAAAGGGACAGTCTCTTTTTCCCACCAGTAGCCCATAGACAGGAATCTTGCTCCATGGACACTCTTGGTGAAGACTTCCAAATGCTGGCCAGAATACTCTGAGAACTATTAGTCAAGTATAATAGCCTGAAGCAACACTCTGGGCCCATCTCCCCAGGAACACTGGGAAGTTCTGAAGGCTTGTCACATGGTTCCCTAATGAGGCAGAACATTCTGAAGCCCCCTTGAAGCCTCTTGGAGATAGGAAAGGAGACATTGATTTAGCTCTGGTCACCCATGTTTCTGTCACTTTACTGTTCGGCTCCATGCTGTGAAGAAAATCGAAAGGCGAGAAGAGGAGACTTGCTTCTGTTTCATAACCTGATGGTGCTGAAGCTGTGTGGAGAGAGCAGAATGATAGGGTCTTCCAGAGACGTCCCTAGCCTAGTCCCCGGAGCCTGTGACTATTGTCATCATACCTGACAAGAGCGATTCTGATAAGGGGATGAAGGGTCTTAAGATGGGAAGGAAGATGGTGTTCCTGGGAGGGCACAACATGATCACCAGAATCCTCACCCATGGGAACCAAAGGGGAGTGAATGTCACAGTGCCTTGTTTCTTGTCTGAGCATGCAGATGACGAAGAAGGAAGATGGCCCTAACTCAAAAATACAGGTGACCACTAGAAGCTGGAAAAAGTTAAGAAAATGGACTCTCCCCAAGAGCCTCCAGAAATTCCAAACCAATGCTGGAATTTTAGCTCACTGAGGACCAGTCTAGATCCCAGACCTCCAAAGTTTAAAGCAATGCATTTATGTCCTTGTAAGCCTCATTGTAGTGAGTTATTACAGCAGCAACAGGAAACTAATACCGGGAAGAAGTGGAAATCCCTGTTTTCTAAAAGTCACAGAGCTACAGACCCCAAAGTAACCATTCACACTGTGGGTGCTTGCATACCACACTTGGTCCTCCAGCAACCATTAACTCTGTTGCTAAAAGGTAAACCTCTTCATGGGCAGAGTCTTCACTCTGTCCTACTTTCCTCTGTACCCTCGGTACCTACAAACATACCCGGCATATGGTGATTGGTTAATACAATTTGTCAGTAAAGAACACTCAGGTAAGGCAGTTGCAATACAATGTTCAGGTGCAGAGACCTTTGTGAAAAAGAGCTAGCACATCGATGTCTCTCTCTTCTTCCAACCCTGTTCCCAACTGTCCCGTCTGGACGTGTCACCTAGGGGGGGCCTCAGTCACCTCCATGCCTCTCCAATACTCCTCTATAGTCTGGTCTGAGTGATCTTTTTAAAAACACACAATGGAGCATGCCTCTCCCTTGTTCCTGCCTCGGGAGCTAAGAGAGAGAACAAATTAAGGCCTGCCAGAGGACTCTTGCCCTTGTCTGCCATTCTGCACAGCTCCACCCTCCATCACTATTCCCAAGCTCCCTCCCCCTCCCCCGCCACCGCAAGACCCTCTCTCATGAGTGGGTCTCCTTTCTCCACTCCCGCTATCATTTCTCTTAGGGGACTCTTTTGCTCATCCGTTATTTCCCTTTTAAGAGCCATTTCCTGAGTTGGGGGTGTATCTCAGTGGTAAAACACTTGTCTACATGCCAAGGGCCCTACGTTTGAGTGTGTGTGTGTGTGTGTGTGTGTGTGTGTGTGTGTGTGTGTTTTCAGGAAAGCCTTCTGCCTCCAAGGACCTCCAAGATGCAGTCCTACTGGTCCCTAGCTCACAGAGTAGGGAGAGCAAGCTGTGGGCTTTTGAATGAGAATGGCCCCCCACAGGCTCATATATTTGAACATTTGGTCCCCAGGTGGTGGAACTGTTTGGGGGAGGATTAGGAAGTGTGGCCTTGTTGGAGGAGGTGTGTTACTGGGGGGTGGGATTTGAGGTTCATCTTCCCCTTAACCAACAGCCTCCTACTTTCAGATAGGATGTAAGCCCTCAGCTACTATGTTAATGCCAGGCCTGTCTGCCGCTGCCATGCTCCCTGCCAAGATGATCATGGACTCCAATCCTCTGGAACCACAGCCCCGAAATAAATTCTTTCTTTTATAAGTTGCCCTGGTCATGCTGTTTTATCACAACAAAAGTAAGTAAGATGCCAGCTTAGACTTTTGACCCCCAACCTTCCAGGTCTACTGATGCACATCCAACCACAAACTCTCACATGCTGCATAGCACATATCCCTAGCTTCCCAATACCAAACACAACACACAGAGGTTCGAAAGCAGTGGTGGTATAAATGAACTCAGTGAGGCCTAAACATTTTCCCTTAAGTCACACAGCTCATAAGTGATAGAGTTAGGAACAGAACACAGATGCTCTCATCCCTTCCCATTATTCCATATCACTCCTCTATGTGACGCTGGCCACAGAAAGAAGAAACACAATGAAAACTGGAGCAGGGACTTCTGAGAGCTGAACCTGGCATGTGGGGAATATGGCAACAGGGCCTTGGCTTTAAGCATGGCATTATTTGTCCAGGAGGAGGATCAAGGCTGCCTGAAGCAATGAACCCCTGAGAGCCTGACAAATCCCTGACAGATCACACAGGACCCAGCTGGTACTGACTGTCTGGACTTGGCAGTCATATCTATGCATAGGAACAGGAAGTGGATGAGAAGAAGACTCAGCAAGTCATGAGTCACAGAGTAGAGTCCCCGAAGGACTGAATTGTGCCCAGCCCCAGTTCGCATATTGGGATTGACTGTATTATAATGTATGTAGGGAGCCAGTACAGACTAAATGAGCCACAGTGGGGCTGCATTTGGAGACAGCCCTTAAAGAGTTGAATGAAGGTGTAGGGGTAGGATTCTAATCTGTTCAGATCTGTCCTCTTGGAAGAGGAAGAGAGTGACCTCTATGCACAGACCTGCACTGAGGAAAGACCACACAAGGAACAAGATAAGGAAAAGCCAATACCCGCAGTCCAGGATACCTGCAAGCCAAGAGAGAAGCCCTCACCAGAGCCTTGCTATTCCAGTACCAGATCTGACTTGCGGTCGGCAGAACCATGAGAAAATCAGTATCTGCTCTTTAAGATGAAGCAGGCCGTGGTATTTTGTGATAAAGAGCGGAGACCCAATGTTTGCAGCACTAATTTTCTTTATGCAATGGTTCTGAATAAGACGAGCACAGCAACATTAATGTCTGCTAATGGCTTACAATAGATCTCAGCATTTTGTCAGCCATCCATCAATACCCCCAGCTCGGAGTAATGGCGCTTTGATTTTCATTTGAAAAAGTCTGGCCCTCTCCTGACACCCAGGCGTGTTGGGGTTGCAGTCTTGGTGAAACTGCCAATTAAGCCATACATTCCTCATATCAAAAAAGAAAAAAATCACATGACCCCCTAACCAGGTCATTATTACACGGCAGGAATTTGAAAGTTGAGCACCATGACATATTAATTAACAAAATATTGATAACTCAATTTGATAATAGTACCTACCAAAAAATTATGGCCCAAAAAGTCCCATTGCCTAGATTATTGGAGCTAGTATGATGCCTGCCCTTTACACTGTCTGGCTGGTCATTTGCTTTCAGTCTGATGGAACATTCCAGCTCCCTCTCATAAATTCTTCACTTGAACTTAGTCAAAAGGCTAAATATCAGTCATAAAGTCATTTTTAGTTTGAACCTGTCAAATTTGAACTTGGTGACTTGCAACCAAAGAACTCCTGAGATCACAGGGTCTTTCAGTTCTGTGCTCCATTTTCATCAACCCATGAATTATTTTTAGCTAAGTATGCAATTAGAATGGATATACATTATTGAAAGCCATTTATAATTTGGCAAGAATTTTACAATGTAAGAAGTTTAGTGATGAACTGATCACGGTGGTACATGTCTATGACTACAGCATTCAGAAGAGGGAGGCGAGGGGATTGTGAATTTAAAGACAGCTGGGCTGTGTACTGAAACCCTACCGCAAACACAAACACTCAAAAATTAAGTTTAGTAAATGTGTCTGCATTAGAAAAAAATGTGCTTCTTTCAAAATATGGCATATGAAATTTCCAAAAAATTAAAGTTTTTAAAGAAAACAAAAAAATGTGTTTTGTTTCTGGAGATCTTTCTGATGATGATTTTGGCAATACCATTACCATTTGGGCCCATGTGGTTAGCAATGCAATAGATGACATTTCTATGCTAACCCATTTAATTCGGGAAACAAAAAGGGCAGGATGTGCTGTAAAATTAAAACCAGGCCAGCAAAACAGTAGAATTCACCTAGCAAATCAATTTCAGAATTCTGTCTTTCTTTTGCATCAGGTTTGGACAGGGACTTATTATTGTCAGTCTGGTGTTTTAGCCCATCTCCTGAAAACCCACATCAGAGGTCTAGAGCTAGTGAATGAGTGGGTACTGAGGGAAAGCCACCAGGACTTTTGCAGTAATGTCTGTGAGTTGAGACAACACAGCTCTAGTTTCCAGGCCGGGGGCATTTATGCTTTTCTATTTTGATGAGGGAATGGAGAATGGGAAGATGCTTGGTGTGTACGGAATATTTAAAAACATTGCTTTCCTTACTGAAATAGCTCTGACATTTTAAACTGGGTCTTTTTTTAATGAACATTTAATTTTTGATGGTTTCTTATTGTGAAGCATATCATTTTAACAAAATAATGTATTATATGAGAGTGGCTGTGCACATAAGGAATAATAATAAGCTCTCATGGCACTTGAGGAGAGAACGTGATCAGTTCCTTGGAGTTTTTTGATTTCCCTCTTCAACTACATCCTGATTCTTCTCTCAAAGAAATTACTGCCATCTTGTATTTTTGTATTGATAATCCTCTTACCTTTCATTAGAGAAAGAATGATCATTAGACAGACAGACAAACAGACAGACAGACAGATAGACATAGATAGACATAGATCTTTCTCTACATATATATTGTGTGTAATCCTTAGTGACTTTAGTCTTCTGTTCACTATTGCTTTTTAGATTACCTAAGGTTTACACATGTACCTGAAGTCCATTGCTTTTTGGCATAATTACATAGTATTCTACTTTATAAAGGCATTTTATGAATCAAATTAGCTTTACCACAGCCAGACCGTGGTGGTGCACCCCTTTAATCCCAGCACTCAGAAGGCAGAGGTAGGCAGATCTCTGTGAGTTTGAGGCCAGCCTGGTCTACAAAAGTGAGTTCCAAGAGAGCCAGAACTGTTACACAGTTACTATGAACTTCTCTTGAATGGTTTGCTTGGAAGAGACTACCTTTTGTGAACATGTTATGTAGTGCACATATACAAAAGTTTCTTTAAAGTACATACTGGGGCCTGGAGAGATGGCTCAGAAGTTAGGAGCACTGGCTGCTCTTCCAGAGAACCTGTATTCAATTCCCGGCACCCACACGGCAGCTCACAACTCTCTGTAACTCCTGTTCCAGGGGATCTGACACCCTCATGTGGACATACATGTGGGAAAAACACCAATCGATGCACATGAAATACAAATAAATAATTTTTAAAATATATTTAAATAGTGGGTGGAATTTCTGAGTCACATGTTAAGTACAATTTTCCTAGGAAGTACAAATATTTTTTTTCAATGTGGCTGTGATAGTTTATATTCCCTCAAGTAGAAGATAGTCTTTTAATAGTTCCATGCCCTCAGACCAAGGAAAGACAAGTGACTTAATGGCCCTGGTGCTTTCTTTCTCCCTAAAGAATGGAAAAAGGGTGGAGGATCCACACCGCACAGTAACTCTTAGATGAGTGAGCTGTCTTTGTGATCCTACTGATGTAACTGTGCACCTTTCCTGATTCTTACTTTCATCAGTTTGTTAGGTGTGTGTGTGTATGTGTGTGTGTGTGTGTGTGTGTGTGTGTGTGTGTGTGTGTGTGTGTGTGTTAGCCAGTATCCAAGATATCCAGTATCAGTGACTGTTCCTGGCACTCACATACTAAAGCAATATGTATCTATCTACCATGAACACAGATGATCTGTGCAAACAATAATATATTAAAGAAATTATGGATGATGGTTTCTGGGAGAGGTCAAAAACATCACCCGCTTCAAAGTCCTTTCTCTCAGATCACTTGATGTGGAAGAAGCTGGCCCTTGCATTGTCAAGGGAGCTCCTCCACATAGGAACAGCCAGCCGCCAGCACCAACTAGCTAGCCTAGTGAATGGGTCATCTCAGAAGTGGATTTTCCAGTCCCAGCCAAGCTTTGACATCACTATAGCACAGTAAGTGTGTGTGTGTGTGTGCGTGTGTGTCTTAGTTAATGTTTCTATTGCTGTGAAAGAACATCATGACCACAGCAACTCTTATAAAGGAAAAATATTTAATTTGGGGTGGCTTACATTTTCAGAGATTTAGTCCATTTTCATCATAGTGTAACATGGAAGCATGCAGGCAGACATGGTGCTGGAGATGGAGCTGAGATTCCTATATCTTGATCTGCAGACAATAGGAAGTGGTCTGTCTCACTGGGAGTAGCTTGAGCAATGGAAAACTCAAAGCACATCCCCTCAGTGACGTACTTCCTTGAACAAGGTCAAACCTACTCCAACAAAGCCACACCTCCTAATAGTGGCACTCCCTTTGGGGGTCATTTTCTTTCAAAGCACTACTGTTTGTGTGTGCATATATATTTATGTGTGGAAGGTATGTGTTCATGTATGTATGTATGGAGACCAGAGAACAACTCATCTGTCATTCTTCAAGAGCTGTCTGCTATTTTTGTTGAGACAGGGTCTCTCTTTGGCCTGGAATTTACCACTAGGGTACTGACAGGGATCTGGTATCTGTCTCTGCCTCCCCAGTGTTGGATTACAAGCATTTTTTTTGCCCCCTCATCTTTTAAAAATGGGTTCTTGGGATCAGATAGGCTGTCAAGCACATTACTGACACAGCCCCACCACCCCTACTCTGAACCCTCAGAAAACTTGGTGGAAACCTCAAGAGACGTCCTAGGAAAGAGTCAATCACTCAGCTAAGCTGGTCTCAAATTCTTGTCAAAAAAAATATTAAAATATAGTACATACTTGTGCTTTGAGCTGATAACTGGCACTGTTCTATATTTTGCTTTTCATTTCTCTGATAACTAATAACATTGACATTTTCCTATGGTTGTTGGTCCTGTACCTTCACATTTTGCTCACACATTTTTCTCATTTTTATACTCTTTTTTCGCTCAATTCTTCCAAAGTTCAATATTCTAAAGATGTTAATCTCCTGTTAATAACACGAATTGTGAATATGCTCTTCTATTTTTTAGTTTCCTTTCTCTCATTCTTGTCATTGTATCTTTTGGTGACCTGAATTCTTCATTTTATTGGACTTGAGTCTGTCACTCTTTCTCTGTGTGGCTTGTACTTTGGATTCCCTTTAAAATCCTACCCTTACTCTACATTTTAAAAATATTCACTATTCTATTATTTTGTGGAATCATTAATTATTTTACCACCTAGACTGATTTGTGGTTATGATCTAAAGTAAGACTGCTTTCAGGATGATTTTGTAAAAGATGTATGTGTGTGTGTGTATGTGTGTGTGTGTGTGTGTGTGTGTGTGTGTATGTGTGTGTGTGTGTGTGAATGTGTGTGTGAGTGTGTGTGTGTGTATAGCTATAGATAGGTAGCTAGGTGCATAGATAGATAGATGATAGATAGATAGATAGATAGATAGATAGATAGATAGATAGATAGATAGACAGACAGATGAACTAAGTTATTATTTAGGAATGTAAGCCACTTATGAACTAATCTGGTGTCTCCCTGTTGATCTGTGCAAATAAGTTTCTGTATATTAATGGACTTTTCTGGACTCTTCTGTTCAGCTCCATTGCACTTGTTTATTTGTTCTGGTAACAGCGTCGTGTTTTTAATTACACAGTCTGGTGAGTTTTCATGTCCACTAGTGCATCTCTCCCACCAATCTTCTTCCTCCTTGATTCTTCCATATGGATGTTCAAGTCAGCTTGTCAAATTCCAGGAAAAACAGTGCAGGTTTGGGTTTTAATGAAATTTCATCAATTCTATAGGTCAACTTTAGATAACATTTTCAGAACATTCCTTTCCATAAGCATTGTATTTTCATTTATATGAGCATTCTCTACCATTTTAATTATCATCATTTTATCCATAAATGAATTATACATTTTATATGTATTTCTAGTTTCATTTATGTTTATGCAGTTTTCTATGTAACTATTGCTTGTTTATGAAAACTTGGCTGGCATATATGTTTATATGTTTGTTTATCTTTACTTTGCTTCCAACAGTTCTTACAAATGCTTTCATTGCAATTATTCATAAGTTATCTTTTTCATAAGCAACCACATCTCCTGAAAATCATGTCATTTCACTTCCTCCTCTCAGCCCTTAAATATTTTTTTTTTCCTTTCTGGACTAATGCACATTGCTGAATTGACATGGTGGGCACGGGCTCTCTTGTCCTGTTTGTGGTCTTAGGCATAGTCAAGCTCCCTTCCCTCTCCCCATTTTTTTAGATAAGGGAATTTTCCAAGCTGCTAAGAGCACTGTTGGCCTTCTTCAGCTGGAGAGGTCTACCTTGTCCATTCATATCTCCCATACTTCCTGGGACAGAGCATCTCAGGTAACTGGTTAGCCTTGGGTATGGAGGCCCAATCCCAAAGCACCGGGCTACACTACAGCCCATCTTCTCCTTTCCCTACTCAGTCCTGGTTTCTTCTCTTCCCTGTCAAGGGTGCTGATACCAAGAACACCAAACATCTGCAATATGCTCTTGGTTTTAACCCCCACTGCAAGGTCTCATGGGAAACCCATGTTGTGGCAGTGTCTGTCTTCAGTCTGCCAAGAATTTTTGAATCTAGGTAAATGCTGAATTTTTATAATTTGTTTTAAACAATCATATGTTTTTCTCTCCTAATTTCTTTATGTGGCAGCAAACATAAATAAATGCAATTTGCAGTGATCATCTAAACACAATTTGGTCTTAACGTAACAGTTGTACTGGATAGCCTCCTCATCATCTGGGCTACTTTGGGGAAAATCTGCAAAAGTGGCCAGCCTTCCCTCTTCCTCTTTTATTTATGTTTTTATTTTTAATTAATGCATAATAGTTGAACATATTTATGAGTACAATGTGATCATTTTGGATACATATACAATATATAATGATCTAAGCAAGGTACTATGGTTTGGAGGTACTTTGCATATGTCCCCTCAAGGATCTATTTGCTGAAATTTAATCCATGCTGTGAGTTGTTACTTAACCTGACTCAATCGGTGCTGTTTAGAGGTAAGGTCTTTGATTGGGATAGGCAGGGACATCAGATGTAGCCTCCTTGAATGAATGCTATGGGGTGAAGGAGAGACATAGAGAGAGAGGAGAGGGAAGGAAGGAGAGAGGGAGAGAGGGAGGCAGAGAGAGAGAGAGAGAGAGAGAGAGATGCACCACCACTTCAGGACTCTGTCAGTGAAAAAGTCCTCACTATCATCTATGAGCTGAAGTGACCCCTTTGGGAAAGACCTTCAAATGACCTCACACACAATTAGCCTTTCCTTCTCTTTATACGTTTCTTAGTTTTGGGGGGTTAGGGAGTCTTCAAACATTTCTCTTCCAGGTCTTTATAAAAATATACAGAGGAAATCGCTACAGAGTGTGTCATTCTCCTGTAAAAGAAGACTTAGAACACTACATTAAGTGTATACAAGTTTTGATTTACATCATGGCTGGATCTGTCCATACAGCTTTAGCACACAGCTTAGAATGACTAACAAGAGAATTTGGGGGGACTCACAATTCTGGGGGTAAGAAAATCCGAAATCAAGCACCAGCAGGAGATTTGTGTCTAAAGACAGCCCACTTTCAGATCACAGATGAGGCTCGCTCCATGCATGCCCATGGCGGCTAGCCTCCTTGTGTCTACTTCACATGCACAATAGCTCATTGAGGAGAGCTCTGCCTTCTTAACTTAGTCTCTTCTCAAAAAGCCTCATGGCTTTAACCCCCTGCACGTCTTTAATCCCAGCACTTGGGAGACAGAGCCAGGTGGATCTCTGTGAGTTCGAGGCCAGCCTGGTCTGCAGAGCGAGATCCAGGACAGGCACCAAAACTACACAGAGAAACCCTGTCTCGAAAAACAAAAAAACAAAAAAACAAACAAACAAACAAAAAAAAAGCAAAGCTCCATCTTCCACCCATCATGTTGGAGTCAGGATTTCAGTATATCAATTTTGGGAAGATACCAACACTGAGAAGGTAATGATCATCCCAAAGAACTTGACATTTTTCATTATGGGGTAACTACATATTTGATCCACAAATCATACGTTTTCCTAGAGGAGAATTAGTTTGGTGGTAGAGTACCTCACTAATGTTCATGAGGCCACAGGTCCAATCCTGAGCACTGCAAAAAGAAAAAAAAAAGCATATTGTTTAATATTCCTTTAGCTACACCAATGGGTTTATACAATATATCCCTTTCCAAAGTTTTAGTAAGTTATAATTAGCAAATTGAAATTATGTATCTGAATATATATTAGAAATGGTATACAAGTTGAGTTCTTATATATGTATACATAGTGAAATGATTACATCAAACTAACTGACATATCACCTCACATACTTACTGTTTGGGTTTTGAAAACATTTATGATCTACTCTTTTTTATTTGTTTGTTTGTTTTGTTTTGTTTGTTTTTGGTTTTTTTGGGTTTTTTTGTTTTGTTTTGTTTTGAGACAGGGTTTCTTTGTGTAGTTTTTGGTGCCTGTCCTGGATCTCACTCTGTAACCAGGCTGATCTCAAACTCACAGAGATCAGCCTGGTTCTGCCTCCTGAGTACTGAGATAAAGGTGTGTGCCACCACCATCTGGCCTTAAGATCTACTCTTAACAGTTCTCATATATGCACTGTTGTTGGAGATAGCCACAATGCTGTAATGTATAGGTCTCCAGAACTGATTACTCCTATCTACTTGACACTTTCTACTCTTTGAACACTATCTCTTCCAGTTTGGGTTTCTTTTATTATTATTATTATTATTATTATTATTATTATTATTATTATTATTATTATTACTTTTATCTTTCTAGCCCTTTTTATAGAGGAGAAATTTCCATCCCCCTTAGTTCTCAGTCTCCTTAATGAAGGAGCTTAAGAATGGACTAAAATGGAAGCTTGCAGAAAACTCTATTAGACTAAAAGAAAAACACTCCAGGGAAGGCAAGCTTTAAGATTTAGCAGATTCCCAAAGGAAGAGAATGAAATGGAGAAGAGAAAAGTATCCAAACCCTTAAACCTGGCATGGAGGGCAGACACATAGAAAACAAACAGTGGCATGGAGGGGAGGGAAGCTTTTGTTTTGTATGAAAATAGATATTTTTTGTCATACAATATAGTCTGATCATGGTTTCCTCTCCTACATTTCTTGCCAGAGACTCAGGTAGGTAATTCACACTACCCTTCCTGTCCTCCATTACCATCTTCCCATTGCTGCCCTCAGCACAGTCACAGCCTGCTTACAGGTGTCCCTCCTCCTGCCTCAGCTTCATCCACTTGAGATTCTGACTCCTGGTACTGTCCCAGGGTCCCCCTAGCCCTTTAATCCCTGTCTCTCCAGACAATTATTTGCCTTACTGCAACCTACTTGCAGGATCCCTTCACCCCACTACACCTCCAACTTCCTGGGCACCACACCGCTGGGTGTGAACAGGCCACCTACCCTTAGCTCCTTCTTGAAGCCCCCCTCAGCTTTTATCTAATCCACCTCTGCTCCTCTCTGCCACCACCGACCTGCAGAAGCACTCCCTACCAGTCAACAAACAGCCATCCCCCATTTCTAAACTGCAGAGGGAACGATAGAAACCAAGGAAGAGAACATCCACTCAACAAATAAGAAACCAGACATCAATGCCTAAAACCTCCTCTATCATCCCAACTGCAGATGCCTAGACACTAGCACAAAATACGTCATTAACAGACAAGACAACATGTCTCCACCAAAGCCCAGCAACCCCACTACAATAAGCCCTGAGAAATGCAACTTAGCTAAAAATACAAGACAGGGACTTCAAATAGTTATTATGAATATGTTCAAGGACCTTAAAGAGGATGTGAACAAATCCCTTAATGAAATGTGTGAAAACACAGAGGAATGAAATAATTAAAACAGTGTAAGGTGTAAAAAACAGTAATAAAATCACTAAAGAAAATCTAAACTGTGATAAAATTGGAAATGAAAAACTTAAGAAGTCAATACAAACCTCACCAAATAAGTACAAAACATGGAAGAGAGAATCTCAGGCATTTGAAGACATGGTAGAAGAAAAGAGCAGGTCCATGAATAATAGGAACAGAGGAAGAAGAACAAACAAGTCAAGTGCACATAAAATATTTTCAACAAAATCATAGAAAAAAAATTTCCTAACATAAAGAAGGAGATGCCTATAAAAGTACAAGAAGCAGCCAGGCAGTGGTGGTGCACGTCTTTAATCCTAGCACTCGGGAGGCAGAGCCAGGTGGATCTCTATGAGTTCGAGGCCAGCCTGGTCTACAGAGCGAGATCCAGGACAGGCACCAAAACTACACAGAGAAATTCTGTCTCAGAAAACAACAACAACAACAAAAAAGTACAAGAAGCATACAGAAAACCAAATAGACGGGACCAGAAGAAATTCTCCATGACACATAATAATAAAAATGCTACATGTACAGAACAAAGAAAGAATATTAAAAGCTGCAAGAGAAAAAGACCTTTTTTCCTAAAGGCAGACCCATGAAAATAATACTCAGCTTCTCAATAGATACTCTAAAAGCCAGAGGGCTTGGGCAAATGTTCTACAAATTCTAAGAGACCACAGATGACCACCCAGACTACTATACCCAGCAAAATTATCAACCATAATAGTCAGAGGAAGAACAATATTCTGCATTAAAACTAAATTTAAGCAATATCTCTCTACGAATCCAGCCATCCAGAAGGTGATAGAAGGAAAATTTCAGTCTGGAAAGGACAACCACGCCCAAGAAAACACTAAGAATAAATAATGCCATACCAGCAAATCAAAAGAGGTGGGGAAAACCCACACCATAACAACAAAATAACAGGAATCAATAAACACTGCTCATTGATAACTTTCAACATAAATGGTCTCAGTTCTCTAATAAAAAGACACAAAGTAACAGACTGGATTTGAAAACAGTATCCATCCTTCTGATGCATCCAAGAACTAGACCTTGCCATCAAGGATAGACATCACCTCAGGGTAACCGGGTTGAAGAAGATATTACAAGGAAATGGAGTCAAAGACAAGAATGACATGATTATCTTAATAGATACAGAAAGGGGCATTTTCAAAATCCAGCACCCCTTCCTGTTAACATTCCTTGAGACTGGGGACTGGAGAGATGGCTCAGTGGTTAAGAGCTGCTCTTCCAGAGGACTCAGGTTCAATTCCCAGCACCTATGTGGCAGTTCACAACTGTCTGTAATTCCAGTTACAGGGATGCCTTCACACAGGCAAAACACGCAGGCAAAACACAAATGCACATAAAAATAAATATTTTTTTTTAAAGAAGAAAAACATTCCTTGAGACTGGGAATACAAGTGACATGCTTCAACATGATAAAGGTGATTTACAGCAAGCCCACAGCCAACATCAATCTAAATGGAAAGGAACAAGCATTTCTACTAAAATCAGGAACAAGACAAGGATGTCTATTCTCTCCATAACTATTCAAAACTGTACTTTAAATCTTAGCTAGAGCAATAAAACAACTGAAGGAGATCAAAGGGATACGAATTGGAAAGGAAAAAGTCAAAGTATCTTCATTTTCAGGTAATATGCTAGTATAAATAAGTGACCCTAAAAATTCCACTAGGAAACTCATACAGCTGATAAACACTTCAGCAAAGTAGCTGAATATAAAATTGACTCACAAAAATCAATAGCCATCCTGTATACAAATGACAAATGGGCTGAGAAAAAAATCAGAGTAATGAGACCTTTCATAAAAGCCTCAAATAATATAAAATATCTTGGAGTAACTCTAACCAAAGAAGTGTAAGACTTGTACAATAAAAACTTTAAGACACTGAAGAAAGAAATTGAAAACTATATCAGAATATGGAAAGATCTCACATGCTCATGGATCAATATGGTTAATATAGTAAAAATGACCATCCTACCAAAAGCAATCTACAGATTCAATGCAATCCCCATCAAAATTCCAACACAATTCTTCACAGAACTTGAAAGGACAATTCTCAGATTCATGTGGAAACACACACACACACACACACACACACACACACACAGATAGCTAAAAGAGTCATCAATTATAAAAAAAAAAAACCTACTAGATATATCACCCTCCCCAATTTCAAGTTATATTACAGAGCTATCTGTAATAATAATAATAACAGTGTGGTATTGGTGCGTGCACACACACACACACACACACACATACAAACAGACAAATTGATCAATGGGATCAAATTTATGACCCAGACATAGATACCATAAATCCCCACACCTATGGACACATGATTTTTTTAATAAAGAAGCCAGAAATATACACTGGAATAAAGACAGCATCTTTAACAAATGGTGCTGGTCAAACTGGGTGGCTGCATGTAGAAGAAAACAAATAGATCCATACTTATCACCCTGCACAAAACTCAGCTTCAAATCAATCAAAGACGTCAACATAAAGCAAGATACCCTGACTCTGAGTGAAGAAAAAGGGGGGATAGTCTTGAACTAATTGGCACAGGAAAGGACTTTCTGAGTAGGTCACCAGTAGTGCAGGCTCTAAGACCAATAATTAATAAATTGGACTTCATGAAACTGAAAGGCTTCTGTATGGCAAAGGACACCATCATCCAGACAAAGAGGCAGGTTAAAGAATGGGAAAAGACTTTTACCAATTACACATCTGATAGAGTGTCAATATTTAAAGTAGAATTTTTTAAAACTACAAAAAAAACAGATATCAAGATAACAAATAACCAAATTTAAAATGGGGTACAGAATTAAACAGAATTCTCCAAAGATGAAACACAATGGCTGTGAAACACACAGTTTCAACATCCTTAGTCATCAGGAAAATGCAATTCAAAAATACTTTGTGATTTCATCTTACACCAGTCAGAATGACAGATCATGCTGGTGAGGATGTGGGGTAAGGGGAACACTCATCTCTTGTTTATGGGAGTGTAAACTTGTACAGTGACTGTGGAAATCAGTGTTCCTCAGGAAGCTAGGACTAGATCTACCAAAAGAATCAGCTATATCGCTTTTGGGCATATACCCAAAGGACTCTACATCGTACTTCAGAGATAATTGCTCAACCAGGTTCATTGCTGCTCTATTCATAACAGCCAGAAAGTGGAAACAGCCTAGATGTTCAACAGATTAATGGATAATGAAAATGTGTTACATTTACACAGTGGAATATTATTCAACTGTTACAAAAAAAATGAAATTCCTAGGTAAATGGATGGCTAGAAGAAAAATCATCCTGAGTGATGTAACCTAGACCCCCAAAAGACAAACATGGTATGTATTTTCTTGTATGTGGATGCTAGCTTTTAAACCTTCAATAGGCATGCCATAATCTATATATATAACCGCAAAGGTTAGGTATAGAATAAGGGACTTGGGGTCAAGGATGGGGAAATAAAACATATAGTTATGGATAGTGGTGGGGGAAGAGACTGGAGTGGGGGGGATCAGCAGAGAGGGAGAGGGAAGGGTGAGTAAAGGAAGGAATGTAGGGAGGGACAGCTAACACTAAGGGCCATCTCAGGGGTCTATGGAAACCTACTACAGTCAAAACTCCTTAAAATATATACATGCAAAATATATATATATACATATATATATATATATATATGCGTGAAAGAAATCTAAACGGAATCATCAGCTAATAGGTGAGACGAAGTCCCAACTAGACTTTTCTTACCATCAAGAGAAACCTCCAGTACCAGGATTGAGTAACATCTTATTGAGTTGTTGGCCAAAGGGGTCCCATGGAAACCCCCAAACAATTCAGGCTATTGCCAAGGATATTGGTTGCTCTCCACAAAGTTGTGGTAAGGCTGTATTTCTGAATACAACACCTACATATCTCATTGAATAACAAAAAGTCCAGCTGGGGCCTAAGTAGAGCCTTCACCTCAACTGACTACTGTTCATGATACTGGAAGGTAGTCTGCACACTACTGGAGGAGAAAGGTAAACCCCAACCCAGCTACAAACCCTTCAATATACAGTGGTGACCTGCCTGCATGATGTGCTGGTGCAATAGTAACACAAAAGTTGTGAGAGCAGCCAACACTATCTGACTGGATTTAAGGCCCACTCCAAAAGATGGAGCCCATGCCTGGCCGAGAATGGACCTAGAGGAAATCCAAACACAATTGTTATGGTAAAGGAACATAGCACTTAAATGACTCCTAAGGACATTCTGCTAGATCCTTAGGATCTGTAGATCATTCCCATAGATCAGGATCTCACTCAACCATCATCAGAGAAGCTTCCTCCTGCAGTAGATGGAAACCAATACAGAGTCCCGCAACTGGACAGTGTACAGAGAATGAGAGAATTTGGAACACCCAGTTTTAAACGGTAGATCTGCATCAAATCCCTCCCCTCAGGGCTCAGGAATCTACGTAGGAAAGAAGGCAGAAAGATTATAAGAGCCAGAGGGGATGGATGGCACCAAGGAAACAGTGTCTTCCAGACACAACAGGATTGATACACATTTGAACTCACAGAGACTGTGACAGCGTGCACATGACCCTGCACTGGTCCAAGCCAAACTGGGTTCTAGTGCTGAGATAGGGAATTAGTCCTAAACTTCCATCCCCAACCAAGAGGCTATCTCCAATGACAGCTACTCACAAAGGAATACTTAGTTTCTCCAAGGGACTCACACTGGGTATACGAATCACACTTAAGGGCAGACCCCACACCCACAGTAGCTGACCAACATGAAACAAAGTCAAATGTATTTTTGGAGAGTTTTTTTTGTCTCATAATTTTGGGTCATTTTTTATAGTACTTTTCTTTTGCTCCAATGTTTTGGCTTCCAATTTTGCTTTTATGGGTCTTGTTTGTGTCTCTGCATGTGTGTGCATTTCTTGTGCTTTTTTATTTCTTTTGTTTGTTTGTTTGTTTGTTTGAATGTTCTTTTTGTTTTAGTCTTTTTTATCCTTTTTATTTGTCTTTTTGTTTTCTTCAGTGAGAGAAAAAGAAGGCTGAATTTGGAAGGGTGGGAGGTGGACAGGATCTGGGTGGAGATAAGGGAGAGGAAATTGTGACCAGAATATATTGAAAATACATATTTTAAAATTTAAAAAATGTGTAGAATGAATATATATATGGCAGCCCCGTGGATGCCATCAGGAAGAGGCTGACAGGGATCAATCGTGAATTACAAGCCAACTTCTAGCAGGAGGTCAAGGACCACTACACCCTGGCGGTAAACTAGGCAGCGGTACAGTCATCATCTCCCTGTAGGGCAAGCCTTTGTGAGCTGCTCCAGCGCCTGCCTGGAGCATGTAGCAAGGGAAGACTCTCTCCTGCCTGTTGTTGGCTGCCCCTTTCCTGTCCAACTGAGGGGCTGAGGAGATCCCAGCACTGGGAGAGCAATCCCTTCACCCCAGCTGCCAAGTATCTGCCCCACCCCCTGGGCCATCCTCCTGCCTCCATCCCTGATGGTTCTGGCCCTTTCCAAACTGCTTTCGACCCTCTGCTTCCTCTTGGGTTGAAGCTGACCAAGTAAGTCCCTCCCCAGGCATCCAGCTTGGGGAGGAGCCTGCATTTTATTATGGCGCTCCCTCCTCCCCATCCCAACGTCTAACACCTTCTAACTGAAATGTCAACTCAGTGCTTGTCTGTTTAGTTCCGTGTATAGAAGGAAGGTTGTGGAAATGACCCTCCCTGGGCCAGCTTCTTACCCCTCCCCCTTTTCCCTTGATCTTGGCCAATCAGGAAATCAAGAATAGTAAGAGACTGTCAAATTTAAAAATAAAAGTTTGTGGAATCTGTGTGGCTTACTTCTCCACCCCCTTAGCTTTCTCTCCTAAATGAGTGAGGTTTGTTTTGGTTTTTCCATTCCATTTCCTTGTCTATTTTTGCCACACTATTTCTAGCCTTTTAATGGCAACCCAAGCTTTTTAACATGCTTCTTTTAAAAACTCCTGTTAATCAATAGCTTCCTTCCTGTCCTAAATAAAAGTATTAGATAATATTAACTCTTCACCTCCACATACTATACAAGCTGTATAGTATTTAATTTTACCTTACTTTTCATCCACAAATAAAATAGTTGTGTTTTAGTCAATATATGTCTATACATGCCCCCATATGTAGCAATATTCTGCTTCCTGTGCCCTGTATCACGGGCCTTCCAATTGTGATCATTTTACCTTGCCTCATGGTAAGTAGAAACTTCAAAGTTCCTCTTTATGAAGATCATTTAAGGAAAACTCTCCATTGTTATTGGTTTGATGCCACTGGTATGCCAGTCACCCAGGGGTACCACCAATCTGGAAACACTTTAAATCGTGTTTTACACACACACACACACACACACACACACACACACACACACACACAGAGGGGATGTAGGTCACATGGGCATCTTGACTTCAGAATATCAGCCACAGGAAAGAGTGTCAGGCTGTGAAATCTCCAGAGAGTTCTTAGCTGGCCACTGGGTTCTTTGTAGGGTTCTTGCTTATTGTCCCCTGAGGCTCAGAGTCCAGCCCTTTGCGCTCTTGCTTGGTGGAAATGCCTCGATGGATTTGTGTTCTAGTTCCTGCTTTCAGTTCATTTTGTGGAGCTTACCATCTCCTTACTCTCCTGTCTGAGAGCCAAGAACTAGAAGAGAAATGTTTTAAACCACTTATACAATACCTCAGTGTGGCAAATAGGAAAACTGTTGTGGGTGACTTACCCACACTGTTACCAGGAGCAGAAATGTACATCTTCCATTTTCAAATCAATTAAGATAATCACAAGCTAGTAAAACAACCTAGAAGAAATAAAACTTACTTGAAAAGGGCTGTGTGGAAATTGGACTGTAGGAGGCAATTGACAACTCCCAATTAACAAAGGTTATTTGTGTGCCAAGTGCTTTACCAAGATTTTCCTTATAAAGACATGCCTCCTCCAGGGAATTTACTAATTCTCAAACCTCTAATGAGACTATCGCTCACTGGCCACACAAAACACCCTCAATTGAGAACAAACGAGAAGGATCAAAGGAAATTTACTGTTCCCCAGTTTCTCAAATCAACAAGAAGTCCCAGGCCAGCAATGTTTATGAGTGACTTCTATTTTGACTGTGTTCAAGTTGGTTGTTTGTGCCGTGATGTTTTTAGCTCTAAGCATTGACTGAAATGGAAGCAGCACTCTGTGAACATGTGCGTCCCAGGGCAACCCACTCTTTAAATTCCTCCTCACCTAGGGAAAGGTTCGTTGAAATCTAAGGCTCCCCAAAGACATAACTTAAATCAAAGTTAATAAAGAGATTTTGCGCCGGGCAATGGTGGTGCACGCCTTTAATCCCAGCACTCAGGAGGCAAAAAGAGAGAGAGAGAGAGATTTTGCCTCTAGTGCTAACTTCCAATGAAGTTACTTCAAACTCTTAGGTCCATGTATTGGAAGGATGATGGGCCGGTGCCCCCATTTATCTCTAGGCAATTAAAGATTTCCCTCATGGGTAGTATAGGCAAAGCAAAAGCAGAAAGTGGCTAATGGTGTAAGTAAACAGGAGGCTGAGTAGATAAGAGAAGAAACCAGAAGGAAATGAAAGTGATATAATTTTAACTTTCTCTTTAAAATCGGGAGTTTAGTGTGCAGGAATTATTGAGAGGGGGATCCAGGCATCTGCCACAGCACCAGAGGACAGCTGTAATAGTCTCATGGAGTTGGAGTCATCTCCCAACCTTTAACAAAAGCACTTGCCCACTAGCCAAGCCCACTGAGCAGGGATTACCCCCATTTCCTGCAAATAGCATCTTCAACTGTATTACATCAGCAGCCACCAGCTAATAGGGGAGAAATGCCCAGAATTCTGGAGGCATGGGTGACCGAGTTATTTTACAATTTTTAGGACCTGTCTAACGACGTAAATTCATTCTTTATTATGAAAACAACGACATGTTCTGGTAATCAGCATCATTGAAGCCTATGTAGAATTTAGCATTTGTTATTTCAAAGCAGAAATAAATAGCTAAAATGTTTGTGGGTACCAAATGCTAATTATTTTCATATTGATGATGATGTGTGATTATGCAAGAAAGGAAGCATCATCAAGTTAGCCAGAATTTTATTCATCTGCAGAGTTTACTTGGAAGATATAAATATAGAAATATCTATATTGCTGCTCTCCATAATATAGCCTGTCTTCTAAACGCTGTCTCAGTGGACTTTAAGGAACATCTTTATCCATTTAACTGTCTGTCCTAATTTGGTTTCTGACACTGTGATAAAACTTGACCAAAACCAAGCTGGGCGCAAAGGGGTTTATTTCACTTTCTGGTTACAGTGCAACATGCCAAGCCAAAGCAGGAACCTGGAGGCAGGAACTGAAGCAGAAACTACAGAGGAACACTGCTTCCTGGCTTGCTCCCCAAGTCTTGCTCAGTTCGCTTTCTTATACAACCAATGACCATCTGTCAGTGGTGGCACCACCCGCGGTGGGCTGAGCCCTCCATGAATCAATCACTCATCAATAAAACGTCCCACTGAATTGCCTGCAGGCCACTCTGTTGGAGGAAATTCCTCCGTTTCCTCTTCCCAGATGGCTCTCGTTTGTGTCAAGTTGATGACAAAAACTGTCCAGCACACTGCCCTTGCCTCATCTTCTGATCCTCTACTGTTTTACCTAGTAAAATGTGTTCTAGCACAAAGCACAGTTCAGAACTGCCCAGTAGATTTGCCTATCAAAGAGCTCTCCCCACATTGCAATCAAACCTTCGGAGAAACAGTAAAGAAGGATGCTGATTTCTATAAATCTGCTAGCATTCCTTAGGCAAAAGCCTGAAGGGGTAGTCTGGTACCCTCACTTAGCAGGGTCTGTTGAGACTTCTGGGCCTTACAACATTTTTTTAAATTATTGTTTAACGTAATTAATTCAGAGTAATCTGTTGTTATAAATTCTTTAAGTCTGACTAGATCTGAATCTTTATGTCAGTCTTTAGTGAGTGAAGTAAATGCACTAGGCATTCCCTTCCATCTTTGATTTCTAAAATACAGTGGTATCAAAAAATACCATTCTGAGCATGAGATTTTCCAAATACGCAGTTGAGGTGGAGTTTTGTTTACTTATTGTTTCTTTAAGAACTCAGAAGAATATCTATTGCCTGCTGCAAGTAAATAAAGGACAGGAGTAATTTCCAATGCCATCCTCAAACAAGGGAAGAATGGTGGTTTAATCTGGGGAACCTGTAAATACTCATATAGTAAAGCACTTTTGTGGAAAGCACATTCCTGAGCATGCTCAGTCAGGAACTATATTCTGGTTTTTTGGTGGGTTTTTTCAAGACAGGGTTTCTCTGTGTAGCTTTGTGCCTTTCCTGGAACTCACTTGTTAGCCCAGGCTGGCGTCGAACTCACAGAGATCCGCCTGGCTCTGCCTCCCAAGTGCTAGGATTAAAGGCGTGCGCCACCACCGCCCAGCAGGAACTATATTCTTAAGCATGCTCAGTTTAAGAGGGAAAGAAGTCACTTGGACTTGGGGGCATGTTAGTGCAAGTCTATGGAGAACGTGAAAGACTACACCATGAAAAAGAACCCATTTGGATATGTCCAGAGCTCATCAGAATGAAGACTAATTAGAGTGCTTCTGAGGATACCCAGTTTGTATTATAAAAACAGTAGACAGGAACACCTCTAGGCATGTTTAGCTTTCTCTAAGAAGTTTATGTTGGGTAAAGGGAAGGACATGTGGAGGCTGCATCTGCTTAGGAGTCTGCTCACAAAGGTACCTGTGTAGCTTTGCAGCTAACGGATCCTGTTCATTTTCCACCTTCTGGAGGGAGGCAGCTGTCGGTAGCACCCCAGGGCTTGTGGCTGTGTCCGTCCAACCTCTGTGGCTATCTTCACATAGCCTTATCAATCCATCCATCCACATTCAAGCCATGGATTCAGAGACCTCTTACAAAGACTGGCTCATATCATAGATTGTGGGGATATTTTGTGTGTGATCTAGCAAATAAAGTTAGCCATAGAAGCCAGGCAGTGGTGGCACACACCTTTAATCCCAGCACTAGGGAGGCTGAGACAGGAAGTGATATGGTTGGGCAGAGAGAGGAATTTAAGGCGGGAGGAGACAGGAGCTCAGAGCCCCCTTGGCTGGGGATTTCTTAGAGATAAGAACTAGTGGCTGGCTGCTCTGCTTCTCTGACCTTTCCGCTTTCACTCTGATATCTGACTCCAGGTTTTTATTAGTAAGGATAATTAGAATTTGTGCTACAATAGATTTTGATTATTTGGTGTTTCTTTTAACAAATAAGTTCATAAGTTTCTACAGTGCTATGTTGGAAGACATTGCTGGCTGGTAGAGGTTGCAGTCTACCATAGCCTGGCAGCTTTCTCTAAGCTTGGCAATATGGAATCTCTCTCCTTCCCCAGCAAAGCTTCCTGCTCTCTACCTGCCCTTATCTGGAGGATGTCTCTAGACTCAGGATGCCTGACTTATCTCAAGGGTCACCCTTGATACAGTTACCTGCAAATGCTCTTCCCCTGATGACCCATAATTAGGCAAGTGTTCTAGCCATTTTGATAGGACCCTACAGCCACATACAAAGCTTTGAGATAGCAGCATGCCACTTAATGCAAATTAGGGTATATTGCCAAGCTCTCAAGTATATTCCGTATACTCTAGAATAAATTTGAACTGATTCATTGAAGTCTGTCTCCCAGAGAGCTGTCTCTGCTCATGCTCATGGGCTGAGTACAAAGCTCTCTGCCACTGCTACTGCCTCTTGCCCTGGTAGCCAACAGGCGGAGAGGGAAAGAAGACGCCCCCACACACAGTGTTACATGTTTTATACATGGAGGTAGTCCATTGTTTCTTAAATTAGATTAAGAACTAGTTTCTTCTTAACTAGATAGTATATATACAAAATATTTATTTATTACACATTATATATAACATATAAATGCTCTCATGAAATTTGTATTATCAAACAAACTTTCCTATAAATCAGTATCTCCATTTTTTTCTGCTTTTTACAGGAGTTGGATGTGTTAAGTCTTACCATGTGACAATCCTGTGGCCTTTTTTCATCATGTAATTCCAGTACTTGTCTCTGGGCCAGTTTGCCAGATGTATCTGACATGAAGGAAACATCTGTGTCCCATGGCAGCCTGATTGAGGGCATTTATTTCTGTTCCCTGCCTATGACACTACAGAACTCACCGGATCTTTTGTGAAATGTTCATTTCAGAAATAACACCCCGTTTTCCAAGTTAGGGGCTCCCTAAAATTTTATTTGTGGAGCCGGAAGAGTTCCTCAAAAGACAGTTTTGGATTTTCCTCTGAGTAAATCACATGGATTCTATTTAATAGTTGGGGTTGCTCAATGGGAAAAACACATGACTCATATTCCAAATACTGACAGTCTCCAGGTGTTCCTGCTTACACTGAACCAGTGAGCATTTGTTCTCACATCCTGCTCCATGAAGTTAAAATGCTCAGTTGATTCAATCCTTATTGGGCTTCTCACTTACCTGGTAGGGTGAGTTTTTAGCGAGAGCAAAGAGCCAATGTTTACAATAGGGAACCCCCTGGCTCACCCCTAAAGCTGTAGGTGTTACAGACCAAGATCACCTGGAAATCTATGTATTTTCACAACCCTTTCTGTTTAATTTTGTCTATAAACACAAAACATCCCTAAAAATAGTTAACTTTTAATGAGAATATGTTAGAAAACACAAAGTCCTCTTCCAGTGTTTCTGGAGGTCAGCCCACTTTAAAAACCCCTGGGAACTTCTTCTCTATGACAAATAAATCTTGTTGGCCGCACAGTCTCGTCCCTCTGGCTCCCTCTAGTGGACTAGAATAAAAGGCACGTTCTATACTTTGAACCATTCCGTGAGAAATCAGATTAAAACACACACACACACACACACACACACACACACACACACACACACACACACACACAGAGTAAGCATTCCAAAAACAACATTGTGCCTTCCAGAAAAATCACTCTAGACCCGGAATTGGTGTGAAAGCCTCATCTGTCTGCTTTCAAGGTAGGCACTAAGAATGTGAGTCAGAGACAGAACCGTCCTGGCTGTCACAGCTCTGCAGATTGCTGTCTGCCCGGCCTCAGGTTCACACCAGTAATTGTACTTTCTGAACATGGAGCAAACAAGGTCTGAGAACATATTGCATTTTATGTTGGACTCATATCATTGTCTGTACTCATTTCATCTTCCACAGAGAAGAGAAATGGAAAAGAAATTGAATCTGGTTGAATATTTCCTGTGTTCAGGTCAGATAACCCTATGTTGTGAGAATTCTAGCAATACCACAGTAGAGAGCTGAATTTATGGGAATTGTGGGAGCCCACAAAGGTTTCCTAGTGAGATCTGAGCTTGTTTTACACAGCAGAGCTGCCTTAGGAGATGGCTTAGGGTCTGCACTTGGCTGTGCTTGGTAGAGGTCTTTTGTTCCATCCCCTTGGCATTCCTATAAAAGTCCTTTAGTAGAGACAGAAGGGTCTGATGGGTTTTGACCCAAGCCCTCCCAAGGCTATCCTGTGTTTCTGTCTCTCTCCTCTACATTTCTATCTAAATCTCTTATCCCTCACTCCTCAAGAGTCCATGGGGTAAATAAATGTGGGGAACTGGTCTCCCACGGGGAATGACTGCCCATGTTTCTTGCCTGCCTTACACCTGGGCCTAGAATTGTTCAGCAATCTTCTGTCAGGGGAATCTTGGTCAGAACATGGAGTGCACTCAGGAGTCAGTGCCAACCCTTCTATCACAGAGGCTGGCAGCTCAGGACTGCCTGAGGAGGAAGCATCAGCCTAATGCCCCTGAGTGATTTCCATGGGCTGTGGAAGGTCAGCCAGGAGGGTTTCAGTTAAAGTCCTTCATTAGCAAAGAAGGAAACCAGACACTGGAATCCAGATGTTTTGTTTGAGGAGTTTATTCCCAGTGGGCCAGTCCATCCCAGAGGAGTGAGTGATACAATTGACAGACCCTAAGAATGGAGAAGCAGCGAACAGCACCAAGGGACAGCTGTGTATTCAAGACGTGGCCACATTCAGTGCTGCACACCTGTAACGGGAGAGGCGTGCGTTGCCACCGTTGCCCACGGTCGATTCTAGTCTCAGCGTCTCTTTCTGGTCTGCCTTCTCTCTGTGACCGCAGGCAACACTCTGGCTCTGGCCTTTGGACAGTTTCTTCACCGCTAAAGCAAGCGCCTTCCTCACTATGTTTCCCAAACTACAGTGAGGGTAACAGTTTTAATCCCTGCAAGTCACTCAAACTTGAGATTTTTCAGGAGGCAGAGGGATGGTTCAGTTGGTAAAGTGCCACCCACACAAGTACAGGGATCTAAGTTTGGATCCCCAACACTCCCATAAAAACCAATAACGCCAGGACTGAGGGAGAAGGGCAGAGGCAGACAATTCCCTCGGGCTCATTGACCAGCTACTGTAGTCAATCCATGAGCTCCACAGTCAATAAGAAACTCTGTCTCAATATCAAGATAAAGAGCTCTTGAAGAAGATACCTGACATCACCTTCCAGCCTACATACACATACATACATACATACACACACATACATACATACATACATACACACACATACATACATACATACACACACATACATACACATACATACATACACACACATACACATATGCACATACATACACATACACACACATACCCATATGCAAACATACAGACACACATACACATATACACACATGCACACACATACACATACACACACATATGCAAACATACAGACACACATACAGACATACACCTATATACACATACACACACAAACATACACACATGCACACAAACACACACACAAGCACATACATACACACTCATACACACACACACACATACACACACACAAAAAAAAAACCCTCAAATATCTCCTGCCAGTTATGGGTACAAAGTCATAGATCCATAGTTTATAAGTATAGTGAAATACACACTATAGTTTATGTGTAAGATGAAAGTGAATGATTTCACTGGTATATCCTTTTCTACTTATAGCTTGCTCTTCAGTGAATGTAAGTAAATAAAGTCTAAAGGAAATGGTAATGTTTGTATATTAGTAACAATATAATAATAAATAATAATGTTGTATGTCATTGTACTTGCTTTAAAAACAGTAGTAATTGCCAGGCGGTAGTGGCACATACCTTTAATCTTAGCACTTGAGTTGGGGTGGGGTGTGGGGGGCAGGTGAATCTCTGAGTTCAAGGCCAAACTGGTCTATAGAATGAGTTCCAAGACGGCCAGGGCTACCCAGAGAAACCCTGTCTCGGAACAAACAAAAACAGTAATAATGCCTGTGTCAGTGACTGATTAGTGAACCCAGCTCATCATAGACTAGAATTGCAAGCAAATTTTCTGAAGACGTAGCATAAGCAAGCTATTCATGTAGATGCAACTGCTTGGTATGAGTTAAAATGTCTGAATGTCAAGATCCAGGAACATTTATGAAAATAATTTATGGGGTCAGAATGTAACAGTTGGTAGCGTGCCTGCTCAGCATTTGTGAAGCCCTAAGTTTGATCCCCAGCACCTCTTAAACTACCAGTGGTGCACACCCCTGCACTCCTAGCCCTTGGGAAATGGAGACAGGAAGATCAGACGTTCAAGGTCACCTTCAGCTACATAGCAAGTTTAAGCGCACACTGGGATACATGAGACCTTGCAAAATAAAATATAAATTATAAAAAGAATGATTTACAGATATTTTTTAAATCTGTAGGAAAATCTGCTCAATTACAATGACTGTTTTTTGTTGTTGTTGTTTTGTTTTGTAATTAAACAGGATTTCTAAAGAGGTATGCATCACTGGAACTTTATGTGAAATTAGATAAATACTCACACGTGCCTCTTCCTAGAGCCACAGGCTTATCATTTTCATCAGATTCATAACCACAAGAAAGCTAAATCCAATTGTTATGCTGTGGAGTTTCTCTGGCTGTAACCATTTGGAATCTACAAATTAATAATGGTCACCAAAAATACTTTTAAGACATAAAATAAAATGAACCATTGGGGCACGGCTTACTTGAGGTTTTAGTTGGGCTATTATTTTGTTCGTGATGTAACATCTCTTCAAATATTATTAGACTTGCCAGATGGAAAAAAAAAGACCTCTGCTATGAATGTAACTTCTTTCTTACATCCACCATTGTTTAGATGAACCCTTGTAAGCAATGATTTCAGCATGGCTCATTTTACTTGCCCATAAAACCATCATCATTTTAAATAGAGTAGGAGAAGGCTTTCATATCCCCAGGTAAAATTTTACAAATAAATGTAGGTTTTTAAATTTAAATTATAGCCAGGCGGTGGTGGCGCACGCCTTTAATCCCAGCACTTGGGAGGCAGAGGCAGGCGGATCTTTGTGAGTTCGAGGCCAGCCTGGTCTACAGAGTGAGATCCAGGAAAGGCACAAAGCTACACAGAGAAACCCTGTCTTGAAAAACCAAAAAAAAAAAAAAATTATAATTACACTGAGTGGCATAACATTAAAGCCAATGGGTTAGTTACAATCATTACTGCCTTGATTTAAATATTTAAAAGATGCCACCACAAGTTTCGACATAGCCTGATTTCTAAAAACTGCCTAAAATATTGCCAGTCAGTAGAAGCTGTTGAGCTTACGAGATGAACTTTGATGCTGTAAAGGTCTTTGCATAGTTCACATATGGAAGACATCTTTAACATGGCTGCTAAACACAGGAATGATCTTTTTTTTGTTTTGTTTTGTTTTGTTTTTTTCGAAACAGGGTTTCTCTGTGTAGCTTTGTGCCTTTCCTGGAACTCACTCTGTAGACCAGGCTGGCCTCGAACTCACAGAGATCTGCCTGCCTCTGCCTCCCGAGTGCTGGGATTAAAGGCGTGCGCCACCACCGCCCGGCAGGAATGATCTCAGTACTGCTGGAATTTAAGTGGTCCTGGTTCAGCAAATTAATCCAAGTGGGGAGATAAAAATCCTTTCAACTAACCAATTTCTTTGGCTATCAACTTCATTTTTATAAATTCCTATTAACTAACATAGAGGTGATATTTCTCAATTAAAAAGAGTTCAATGAAAACCATCATTTCCAAGGCCAATGTCATGGCTAGAAATATGAGGTTGTATAAAGTACCTATGTAGGTGGTAGGTACAAACTGTATTTTGAGGCTGCTATAGATCAGATCCTGGTGATCCCCCAAGGCCACTGTGCTGGAGGCCTGGTCCCTACTGTGGCTCTATGGGGAGGTGCTGGAGTTGTTAGGAAGTAAGGGTGTAGGGAAGGCCTTAGGGAGGTTGGGAGTATAACTCTGAAAAGGACTGTATGGCTCGTTTCATCCTTTGTTTCTCTTTTTGCTATTTTAGCCATAAGATGGGAAGTCTTCTGATCTACCCTGCGCTCCTAGAATGTGCTGCCATATATCCAAGGTAACAGGGCCAACCTATTTCAGACATGATCTCAAAAACCATGACCCAAGAGAAACTTTCCACTACCTACACTCATTTTCTCAAGTTTTGCCACAGAAACAGTAACACACACTGAACTGTACTTTGTAAATGATGGTTTCTGGAGATTGAGATGAATCTACACGTTACTGTGATGTGATTCCCCTGCAAGCACAGCATGTGGATGGTGAGACGGTATCAAAAATGGAGAGTCCGGGTACACCTGGATCGTAGAGTGTTTACCCGGCATTCACAGGGTCCTAGCTCCATCCTAGAACGTCAGTGAAAAGCATCTCTATTGTAGATGAATTTCTAAACAGTCTTATTAAATAAGAAACACAGAGCCAAATACAGAGGTAATAGCCGAAGAGATCAGAGCGAATAGCCATGACTACCTTATCTTACCACCATGCAGTAGCTTCCACAGAGAGAGCTTCTTCCCGTCTAACCTGTGTTTTTATTGCCTTCCTGTTCTGCCTTCTCATTGGCTCTAAGCCCAGCCACATGACTTCCTTGTGTCACTGCCTGTCTATACAGACCTCCAGGTGTCTATGGTTGGTACTGGGATTAAAGGTGTGTGTCACCACGCTTGGCTGTGTCCTTGACCACACAGAGACTCTGCCTGCCATGTGATCAGATTAAGGGCGTGTGTTATTACCACCTGACTTCTGTTTCTGGCTCACTATGTGACCTCTGATCTCCAGGCAAACTTTATTTATTAACATACAAATAAAATCACATTTCAGCACAATTAAAATATTACCACACTATGGTTTGAACAGTGTGCATAGCAATCAAGCTGTTGCCATCAACAGCAGAATTCTGAAAGGTGAGCTCCCTCTCACTGGCCGTACAATAATTGAATTCCCAGCAACTCTTTTATGCAAGTCAGGCCCTTTGGAGTCTTTTCAGGCTTCTGTATGGCCAAGAAGAAAGCAAGTTCAGGAGCCTGGGGGATTGCGCCTTTGGTGGGTCTAGAAAGATGGCGAGACCAGACAGAAAGAACAATAGACCCCCTGGAATATGCTGTATTGCAGGGAACCATGGAGTTGGCTTGTCCTAGCTGCCTTGAGAGGCATGTGTCATAGGTTTTTCAAGTTAGAATGCAGAGTTTCTGGGGCATAATGTGCCTTCCAGTTCCTGAGAGACTGATGCACTCCCTCAGGCAGTGAAGCATTCAGGCCACTTTGTGTTTCTCTGTTCCCTTAGTAGTCGAGGAAGCATGAAGGCTTGACAGGACAATTGGCCTTAGACATTAATCTTGTGGACCCTGTATGACTTGAAAGCTTCACTGTATCCTGGCAACTATGACTGTATTGATCCTGGCAATTGCCATTATAGTCTGTTTCTGAAACAGGTATAAAAAGTCTGATTGCTCTCAATAACATTGTCACAGCCTCGGTTGTGCCGTGGCCCCTCCAACCTGGTCTGATTTCACTACTCTTGGCCGTATCAGGTGACCTTGGCTCAGTAAGTAAGTGCAGAGAGCTTACAGTATATAAATTCACACCTAGAAAAGAGCTACACTAAAATAGGCAAGTAGTCTACTTAGAAAGTATTGGAAATACAGCTAGGCTTGTTGAATGCACTTCACTGTTGTGAGCAAGGCAGGCTCCAGCACTCCATGTGGCAGCTGAGGTCTTCATGCCTTTTTGAGAAATCATTTTGCCTCATTCTCAATCCACTTAGCCTTCCAATCCATTTAAGTGATACAGTGAATGGTTAATTTACACTTAAATACTGAAGAATCACTTGACGGAAGGCCAATATCTCACAGACCTGCACTAGAATGTTGGCACTGCTAAAACAGTTATAAACTTCTACGTGCCACTCCAGATCTTCCCACATCACAGGGTTTTCTGAGTTTCTGGATCGTGCACTTTCTAGGACTGTTTCAAATGATTAGAGATGGCATTCGGACTGAAAAATAATGTGCTAGTTGTATGTTTAAAACTATTTTTAAAAATATATTTTCATTAAAACTGTAGCATTTGCAGGCTAGAGAGATGGCTCCACAGCTAAGAACATATATGGCCTCTCCAGACAACCCAAGTTTGGTTCCCAGCACTCACACCAAGTGGCTCACAGCTGCCTGGAATTCCAGCTCCAGAGGAAATGGTGCCCTCTTTTGGCCTCAGCAGGTACATGCGCATGTGTGCACACAACACACACACACACACACACACACACACACACACACACACACACA